>JAATLQ010014344.1:42956-53119 GCA_013421005.1 Heliconius erato x Heliconius himera | reverse complement strand
CCCGCACACAGCAGGGTAGGCAGAGGGAACCTAGTGTTAAGACACTCCGTTCCCCACTTTCTGCCGAATTCTGGAGGCATTGCGTGTTGAGTGGCAGAACTCAACGCCGCGCTTAACCTCGACACCAGAGCGAAGAAATGGAAATATAAATTTAGGTAAATATTTCATCTCCTCGAGTGGGGATCGAACCCACAACCAGTCGGTTTTGCAGTCACACCTCGTGCCGCTGCGCCACGACCAGCCTGTAATTTTTTTTTTTTATTACATAATTTTTTTTAACATTCTTTTACAATGTAGATCAAATTAATTTTAGTACTGACCTCGATAACGGCCATACTCAACTAGAAGTTACTTGTGATGTTATAATCAAAGGCAAGTTCAATGCAATTGGAGCAAGTCCTCTCATTCAGAATCTGTTTGGCGGCAGAGGAGTCTACGGGGACGGTAATGCAAAAGTCAAACTGGGTAATTTTTTACAAAATTCTTATTTTATTTTTTTATTTTGATTTATATAAGAATATAACTAAGCAATACACGTTTTCCTGATATTGCAGATAAAATTCATTTAAAATTGGATTATTATTATTATTTTGTGAAGAAAGAAGATGGAGACATATATATTAAGTGTAGAACTAACCAAACGATTTATAAATACGATATAGGTGGTATGAAACTATATGCTGATAATATTTATATGGGAGACCTTGATGTCAGTAAGTAATTACTATTTTAATGATTTGCTAATATTTAATAGTATGTATTATTTTATAGTATGTAGTTGCTTTTTTAAGTAAAATTTGATTACTTATTTATTTTTATTTTCATTTATTCGCTCGGATAACGCGGCAAAACTCTGCCTTGACTTCCGCCACTCAACACGTAATGCCTCGAGAATCCGGCGGAAGGTGAGTAAAAGAAAACCTAATGAGGCATGCAGCGCGTAGGTTGTCAGGTTCCCTCTGTAGAGTATATCCCGCATGTAGCAGGGTACGCATGCTATATGAGGGATACAGCGTGAATCTAAAAAAATACTTAAATTGTACTAAAAGATTCAATTTAAAGCGAATAAACAAAACATTTTTTTAAATTCAGAATAGGTATAATAAAAAATCTTATAAAATTTCACAAATATTTCGTATTCTAGAAAAATCTACATGGAAAATACCCAGCTAATTAACAAATCAGTTTATGATTTGAGACGATGCCAGTTTGGCACTTCACATTTATGCATGAAGACTTCAATAGTATTTCTGAACAAAAAACTATTTTTAAAAACTAAAAATCTAATGCTATTTGATACAGGAATTTTAATTCAGAGTTTTTTTTCGCGAGGCAGTGTTGATTTATAGCCGTTACGTGGTTTTGTGTTCATACTTATACGAAAATTGGCATAGTTTTAAACGAAGCAATGTCCTTGACGTTCTTCGTCTTCTAGCGGAAGTTTCTTGATGATTACGTGTGTGATTCTAATACAATGAAGCCAGAGGTTAAAAAATATTTTTTATTTTGTAGGACGTAAATAAAAAAAGAGTAAGTAAAAAAAGAACGAGTGAACGTGAACGTTATTCTAATGTAAATATATGAAGACAAAAGTTTCTATACGTTATATGTCTTTTTACTATAAAATATAAAAATATTACGTAATTATATAAAACTAAAATATATAAAATATAAAATTAGTCTTGTTATTATTTCTATTTATACATATAATATTTATAGAAAAAGTTAACCTTTACATCTAAACTAAAACTAACTTATTTTCAGGTGACATAATCGTCGGATTTCTAAATGAAAACTGGAAATTTATTATGGATGCGTTTGGACAAAGCTTCTTCGATGTTGCCATGAAAATATTTTACGATATTATTCACCGGTTTTTCGATAACACACCTACGAAATATTATATTTCTGATGACCTTAACCCATATGTAAAAACTTTGTAATTTTTTATGTGTCATAAATATATATGTATATTAGGTAATTAAAGTTTTTGTTGTTGCAATTATAATAAATACATTCTCTATACTATTACTTCTAAGCTTTTTTATATTTGTTGTATCAAACATTCATAGATAAAATCACTAAACGCACTTCCTCTATTTTTAACGTTGCATAGTTTTGTAAAAAAAATGTAAATGAAGATCTAGAACATGGTTAATTTAAATCAAGACAGTAAAACACTACTAAAATACATTAGTTGCAGCTTTATTACCCGTAACCTTCATAGTGACTCATTACTGCCGCAATTAATTTCTTGTAAATAAGAATAAAGACAACGCGCGAGGCAGTGTTGATTTATAGCCGTGACCTCAACCTCAACTACGACGAAATGTTATTATTCTGCTAATTTTCCTGATAATATTACTTAAAAATAGTAATCATACAATAGGATTTTAGTCACAAATGGAATTGAATTGTCTTAAAATTTTATATTTTTACTATTAAAGCAGTTTACAGTGTAATGGCACTGCCACAACAATATCTTTTGTAAAATTCTCTCAATAATCACATATTACATAACATTATAGTAATAAAAATAAAAATAAGCCGCGTATGTTTGCTTGTATGTGCGCTTAATATTAAACATTCAAAAAAAATACATAAATAATCATAAAATATAAATATTTAATTAGTCTATGCATAGTCTTCATAGCATTTTTTAATAATAATTAACAGATATATATGTTTAATATTTTTTCATACATATAGCAGGTATAATATCTGCTTATTATTTTTGATACAAAATGTTTTATTTTTCATATTCTTCGAATCTCGAATTCTATTATTATGAAATTTAATATAAAAAGTTAGTTAAGTCCTGACCCAGTTCACTCTGGTGGCGGAACTCAACTCAACTACCTTGGTGTTGAGTTCCGCCACTTACCAACACGCAATGCCTTGAAAATTCAGCTGAAAATGGGGAAAGGAAATGTCTTAATGGGAACGGATTCTTAACACTAGGTTCACAGGTTGTAGCGTGAAGCTAAAACAAAGTAGACAAAGGTGAGTTTATTTCTAAAGGAAACACTATAATATTTAGACATTATTTAAAGAGCAAATTATTTGTTTTATTAATTATATTCATTTATTAGAATATAATTTTGAAACTATAATTTCGTGAATATTTTGTTTTTCATTATTGGATTTCTATAAGAAACTTTTCAAACTATTTGAAATCTTTATTAGACAATGTCTTATTTTAAAAATGTTGTTAAAAGAATGAATTATAATAACCTTATGCTATAATTTTAAACATCAGATAGACAAAAAAAACGACCGGGACTCTATGTAAAGTCAATTTACTTAAATGATAATTTTATGTAATGGCTCGTTTGTTTGCATAAAAAATTATTTATTATGCTTATAATTAATAAAGTGTAGTAATATTTTTTGATATTTCTACAAGAAAATTAAAAAAAATATTTTAATTGTAAATTTTTTCGTTTTTTTTTAAATTCATTTTCAGGCTGTCGCGGCGCAGAGGCACAGGGTATGACTGTAACGCGACGGTTCGACCCCTACTCGAGGGAATGAATTATTAATAATATTTTCTTTTTCTTCGTTCTGGCACCAAGTCAAAAGTCCGGCGTTGAGTTTCGCCTTTCAATACATAATGCCTGAGTGTTTTAACACTAAATTTCCTCTGCCTATCCTGCTGTATGCAGGTTACATCATAAAGCTGATTTTATTAATAGTGACAATAAAATTGAAATAAATATTTTATTTGTTGAATTTTTATTAATAAAAATACATTAATGTCAAGAGATAATATTATCCATTTAAATATTATCTTCATTAATAAAATAATATTTAATCGGATTATAATAATATGGCATAGAGGAAAAGCGTTGGACTGTAAATGTCACAGTTGTGGGTTTCCACCTGATGGAATGAATTATTTAAATTAACTTACTGATAAGATGACAAAGCGCAACGTTGAATTCCACCACTCAAAACAACATTTCTGAAATTGTTCGAAAAATAGAGAGCAAAGTGTCTAAGAACTAGGTTCCTACTTGCAACTACTTGCCCAGCTTGAAGCTGAAAAAAACCCACCCAAGTATATTTAAGGTATTAAAAATTTTACTCATGAGAGAAGTTATTTATTTGAAAGATGGATAATTCTAAATATTTTGTGTTATTTACATGTTTTGGCACAACACTTAAATATACAACATATATTTTTAAAATGTTTTGCTTAAACATTTCACAAAATACCATATCTATAAATGTGTACGAAAATTCATCAAAAGAAAACTCGCCGGAGGCTCTGCAGAATAATTGCATAGAATGAATTTTACGTTTTTGATTCATACGTACTTTTAACGTGCACAAAAGGAAAACTAAAGGCACTTGCATCAAAACGAATAGTGAAAATCATTTTAGACAAAATTTCCATAAAACGATCTAAACGTTACGTACACGTATGTTTCAGAGAATACTTACTATAAATTCTTATGTCCAAATTTTTTATTTTAATTTAACAAACAAACAAGTTTAAAAATAAAAGAAAAATATATTACAATAAGTAATACATCCTTAAATGTAGTTTTACTGTATAACTTAGAGGATCTATATCTTCCTGTAATTGTCGAGATTCACGCAAATACAAAGGCCGTAATGTATGGAACTAATATATCCTATTAAGCGCACTGCCGCTCGCAGGGTCGTAATTGATGTCCTACATTGTGATTGATCACATTCATATTTATGTCAATATCACTTAATTATTAAGATAACATCATTTAGATAAAGCCAGTATCTGTAACTTGTTCAAGAACTTAAGAAATAATCCTATATAAAATCGTAAATAAAATTTAATTATCAGCTTCACGCTATCCCGCACACAGCAGGGTAAGCAGAGGGAACCTAGTGTAAGAAACTCCGTTCCTCACTTTCTGCCGAATTCTGGAGGCATTGCGTGTTAAGTGGCAGACCTCAACGCCGCGCTTTGCCTCGACACCAGAGCAAAGAAATGGAAATATACATTTAAGTAAATATTTCATCTCTTCGAGTGGGGATCGAACTCACAACCAGTCGGTTTTAGAGTCACACTTTGTGCCGCTGCGCCACGACTGGCCTCTGAAAATTTAATTATTCTGTCCTAAATTCCAATGATGTCTAGACAGTAAGGATGTTTATTTAGTATTCTTGTCTACTTTCCAAGGAACCTTCATGCAAATTTGCAGTTTTCTACGCCCGTTGTATACGTCATTCAGTAACAGAATAAATAAATCAGCTTCTCACTGCGTTCCGCACATAATAGGTTAGGCAGAGGAAACCTAGTGCTAACCGTTCCTCACTCGCCGAAGTTGAGTAGAGGAACTCAACACCGCGCTTTGCCTACAACTACACACGGGCGAAGAATCATAAATAAATATATAATTTCCTCGAGTGGGGATCGAACCCACCACCAGTCGCTTTTACAGTCACAATTAACGCGTCTGCACCTCGTGGTCCTGGCCTGTTTGGCCTATTTTTATAAAATTGCGGATTGAAACTTTTGTAATATTCTGTCCTTTGTGTCAACTTGTCAAGTTATATTTAATTTTCCACACACAATAGTATTGTTATCTTCTTGTTCGAAAAATTGTTACGCCAAGCTCACATCCAGCTAAAGAAAATACATACGACACAAACTTTTATAACGGAATTCTTCCTTATAACATAATTTTACATTTATAAATTGATAAATTATAGATATTTTTTACTTAATTTTTATAAATAAATTAAGTTTCATCTAGTATATACAAAGTATTTTTTTTTATTTAGATATTTTATATAAATTGGTTATTAAGTGTTATGTCAAAATTTCTTAGATAAAAAAATATTCCATACATCTCAATCTCATCTCCATCTTCCAAAAAATAAAATTCGTCTGAGGTCAGTCGTGGGCACAAGCCTGCGACTTTAAGCGTGATAGGTCGTGGGTTCGAATCCCACACGAGGACATTTAATGTTTTCATTTTTTTCGCACTGATAACTAGGCAAATCACGGAGTTGAATTTCACCACCCAAAATTCGACGAAAACTGGGGAACGAAAATGTGCAGTAAGCTGAAAATAAATTACTATATATGAATATATATGTATTAGCTTATAGTTTTACTATTCGCATGTAATACATTAAAAAAATTGCAATCAATTATGGATTAATTCTAGCATAATATGTAATGTGTATATGGTTGAGGCCAGTGTGACTGTAAAACCGACTGGTTGTGGGTTCGATCCCCACTCGAGTAGACGAAATATTTACTTACATTTATATTTCCATTTCTTTGCTCTGGTGTCGAGGCAAAGCGCGGCGTTGAGTTCTGCCACTCAACACGCAATGCCTCCAGAATTTTGGACAAAGTGGGGAACGGAGTGTCTTAACACTATGTTCCCTCTGCCTACCCTGCTGTGTGCGGTATACAGCGTGAAGCTGATTTATTTTTATTTTATAATGTATTCATGTCACACAGTATCGCATATATAATATACAAGTAAGATCTAACACATTTTTCTTTTGTGACCAAAGCATTTCTTAAAATAATTAAATTAAGTTTCTACATTATAATTAATCGACGCGGTAGCAGAGACTACGGACAATTAACCAGGACCTTTTCATTATGAATAACTTTATGATGCTGAGTCAAAAGGCATCAAAATAATTAGGCATTGCGTTGAATCGTCATTCTCAAAGGACGTAATGGAGTGAGAAACCTTTATATAATTTAGAAAATGATGTGCAAATTGGGACTTAATAGAATAAATTTAAAAAAATATCTTATATTTCTATATTTTTGCTTAAATTTGCTTGGTAATTGTTAATAAGTTTCAATAACAATAATAACCGTGTAGTTAAAATATTAATATTACATTATATATATAGCAAATGTATTATTAACAAATATTTTAATTACACGGTTACAGTTATCAAATCGATTTAAAAAAATACTGAAGCCTACTCGAGGAAATGAATAATTTTTATTTTCTTGCTCTAATAGCTATAACTAAGGCTATGTGCTGTTGTGTTCCAGTATTCAATACAGAAATTCTCAAATGGCGGAATATAGGGAACGGAGTTTTTTGACATTAGGGTTTCTCTGCCTAGCATGAAGCTAACAACATTTGTATATAAATATTTTTACTACGAGTATTATATTACAAGTAAAAATAAAACTAAACAAGGTCTTAATAATTTTAAATCTTTTCTTCGAAGATCTGAGGGAATACGATAGCACGCTGGGCAGCAGTAAACTTTTTTAGCTTCAAGATGAATCGCGCTTAGCCGCGTTACCAGTGTTAGGAAATGGAAATATTAAATATTTAATTTTCCGAGTCGGAATCAAACCTACAACCGTCGTTTACAGTCACACGCTAGTGCCCTGTGTTAGGTTTGAAATGAAGCTTGAATGGCGGAACTAAGCTCCACGATTTGTCTGTCACTTGCGTGAGTTGACTGGAAAATAAGCAAGTGAGGTTAAAATAAATGCTTTAATATTATTATCGATAATCAAAAAATGTTTTAAATCATACCATGCACAAAATCAACATTAAAAATATGATTAAAAAAGTAATAAATGTTTCGTAAAAAAACTTTTCTACAAATGAATTTTTGAATTTAGGATTTGTTCACAAAAATGAAATATTTATGATTCGATACGGCGCCAGAAGCGTTTTAAGAGTAGATAACAATAAATCGAACAATTTACCATTTCAAAATTGGTGTATCAATGCGAATATATGTATACAATATCCTAACAAAACTTTTACCGTATATTACGACCTCGACTTTATACCGGAGAATTTATACCGGATATAAATTATATATTTTTTGGTTAGAGGTCCGTTAAGTGGTTTATTAGGCATCCAAAAACAGTAATAACGTTTTCTTTCACCTTTATGTTTTTTCCTACATTTAGCAGAGTATGCAGAGATAACCTAGAGGTAGTGTCAAGACACTGCACTCCAAATTTGTGACCAATTTTCGAAACATTGCTTGTTGAGTGGCGGAACTCAAGGTTGCGCTAGCTTTCTTGTTAGATAAATGAAAATAACTTAAACATAAGCACCTCCCGAGTAGTAATCAAATAATATACGATCATCACATTGATAGCCAGATCCCGTACCAGCCTGCGTAACGACGGCATAAAAGATTCTATTGACACGATAATCTGTTTTTTTTATTATTTTACATTAATTTGAGGCACAACCGTGTGACTTAGCCGCGACAAGTTGTGGGTTCAATCCCCACTCGAAAAAAGGAAATATTAAATATTTTCATTTTTTCGCTCTGGCGTTCTACTCATCACGCAATGCATCCAGAATTCGGCGGAAAGTGGCTAACTCCTCCCTGTGCTTACTCTATTACATATAATAATCTGTTTATTAGATTATGTTCACGCGTGTGTGATTAATAATCGTTTTTCAAATGTGTAATTAATAATCGTTTTGCGACTAACAAAATTAATTTAAAGATTACTGGAGTATAAATAATTACATTTTAATAAGGAAAAGCATGTACTACTTAGCATCAATGTTTAGAGGAAGCTTGCGATTTAATTAAATCTTTGCTTATCTAAACGTAAATTCCGCCCTGTTTTTCATTATCGTCGTTGGATTTAACACAATAAATAATACTTTACATTAAACATTGGGATATATGTTGGTACATATATGTAAATAGAAACGCCGCGTCTTTTTTATGAAAACGTGGTGTTGAGTTCCGCCACTCAACATGCAAGTCTTCCAGAATTTCTATGTATAATAATAGGATATAGCGTTTAGTTAAAGTAATATGAAAATGTATATATAGTTTAGTTTTTTTGGACATCAGTGTCCATGACCTTACGGAGGGTTAGCAGTAACTTAGATTATCTAGAATGCAAAAGTAGAATCTTCGTGACGCATCCAGACCATGTCTGACTAAACACGAAGGCTGTGGAAGGATTCGATAATCTCTGGGATGAATAATTGTATTTGAATTACTTTCATTTCCACGGCAATTAGGAGTTTAATGTGTTATCTGCGCTTAAAGGGTCCGTAGACCTGAATATTAAATATTAATTTCAGCTCGATACTCCCACGGGATCTCAAGAAAAATGCTCTTGACAAACTATCAGTCAGACAGACGGACAACAAAGTGATCCTAACGGACAATTGAGGTTCCATTATTTCCTTGTCAGGTACGGAACCCTAAAAAGAAAAATCGGCAAGCCATCCATACAAATCAGCACAAAAAATGAAAATCATAGATTCCTTTTCAATAGTCGTTACAGTAAAACAAAATCGAAACAAAAGCGGGCGGGAAATGCTCAGCCAAAATGTAATTTAGCGGAGATAAGAGGGAACAATGTGCCCGTCGCGGATGAAGCAGATGCGATTACCTGAGATGGAGCCCGTAATACTGTTTGAAAGTTACTACAGACACGAAGTGAACACAATTTTAGAACTTATATTTGTTGTATGGTATGACCAGATACCTGTGCATTATACTATGTTCTTTTTATGATATAATATAATGGGTAAGTTTACCGGAATATTATATGAAAAGTATACAAAAATAAAAACATTTTTACTTTAATATTTCACATCTTTTGTCTTACGAAATAATAAAAAATAATCATAAAAAATGATAAGGTTATCAAAATATATTTTATATTTAACTATTTGTATTACAATATATAATAATATACTTTTTTATAAGAGCCGAGAAAATAGTTTGAATATTTGCAATTTTAATATAATGAGGGAAAAAGGTAGGTATTAAACTAAGTAAGTGAAATTGGTTGTAGAAACAGTAAGCTTCTTATGTCGATCTCTTTTATAAGTCAAAACTCTTCCAAATCTCAGTGAGATTATAGAGGTATGTTTACCTTACTACGGCAGAGTACAAAGCGTGCGTAAACTATACAGTACATATATATAAAATTTAAGTGTAAAATGAGGCCGGTCGTGGCGCAGCGGCACGAGGTGTGACTGCAAAACCGACTGGTTGTGGGTTCGATTCCCACTCGAGGAGATGAAATATTTACTTAAATTTATATTTCCATTTCTTCGCTCTGGTGTCGAGGTTAAGCGCGGCGTTGAGTTCTGCCACTCAACACGCAATGCCTCCAGAATTCGGCAGAAAGTGGGGAACGGAGTGTCTTAACACTAGGTTCCCTCTGCCTACCCTGC
>JAATLQ010014344.1:0-41760 GCA_013421005.1 Heliconius erato x Heliconius himera | reverse complement strand
AATTAATTACTATTTTGTTAATTAATTACTATTTTGTTAATTAATTACTATTTTGTTAATTAATTACTATTTTGTTAATTAATTACTATTTTGTTAATTAATTACTATTTTGTTAATTAATTACTATTTTGTTAATTAATTACTATTTTGTTAATTAATTACTATTTTGTTAATTAATTACTATTTTGTTAATTAATTACTATTTTGTTAATTAATTATTATTATTGTTTATTAGTTATTTGTGCTATAAGTTCCAAAAAATGGTAGTAGTGAAACATCTTAAAATAAAAAAAATATCATGCGCGTAAAAAACTTACATAGAAATCTTTGATCATATTATGTATGTAACTTTGTATATCCTAGTAATATCATCAAAAAAAATATCCCATAAGATACGATAATAATATGAACTATGATATCATCGTCGTGGCAGTCTGGTAAGTACATAGAGATATGATTTTACATCAGAGACAGAAAAAAATTGGTATCGTTATTTCAGATAAAAAGTAATAAATATAATCATGTTAAAAATAATTCATTAGAAGCCAGCGCAGGTTAGTTAGTCCTATGCTTATCGAGCTAGATCCTTTTAATTGATATTTTATTCTGTTACATTTTTCATGTTCGTTGCTATGACTTTAGCTTTGTTAGCTGGGATTGCGTTTTTCACCACCAGTGCGGTTTTAAAAGGTAAAGAACGCGCTGTAAATTGTTTCTTGAATGTATAAAAACTTTTTTGATGATCCTGGAGGACGCTTCTTGCTATTTTATTTCTAACAGCCGCTTTTCTAGGCGATATTAAACTTTTATATTTTGTATCGCCTTTTTCTTACCATCTCCGTTCCAATTCCCTTATCTTAGAATTGTTTGGGTATTTTTTGGCCGTGTTTTAAATTATGTACTATTATTATACACAATTAAAAATATATTTGATTGAAATTTTTTGTCTTCGGTAATTGGTTCACTACTGCGACGAATGTATTAGCGCCACTCTACAAACATTTTAAGATGTTCACTATTACTTATATGATTACCTGAAATCAACAGTCGGACCTCCTACTTAAAATTTATATTAGAGAAAGAGTGCAGAATACCAATTAATATAATTCTTATTAAGGACAAATAAAACTATTTTTTTCATTTGGTCATTATAGAAATTTATTATTTGTAATGTATTTAATGATATTATGTTTATTAATTTACTATTTATTATCGGTTATTTTATATATGTATTGTACATTGCGTGTTACGTTGACAGAATCCAATACCACAAATATACCAATTAAAGCGAGTATAAAAAATCTTTTTTAAATATATACATTTTACAAAAATAACAAATGTAATTAAATTTTGGATAAATGATGATCAAATTCTCATATGCTATAAACCATACAAAATACCGCTTGAATTCATGAAAGTTTCAAAGACGGTAGGTATCTACAATCCAGTGTGGCTTCCATATTTTTGAAGTCCTGCACAAACCACCTCAAGGCATAAAAACAATTTACCCTTGTATACCCTCCTGCTTTATGGTGCTAAGATCGCAAAGGTTACTTTGTGCTCTTTGACGTCTATTTCCGTCTTGAAAAATATGTCGTATGAGGAAAGAAAACGTGATACGAACGGTGTTTTGAACAAGAAATATATCTATAAAATAAAAACAGTTCAAATCTTTTCTCTTAATAATTCGTAGTCGATTATATTTATTAAATAACTATTAATTTTGTCATTGGAAAACTAAATTTTCTTTTAGTTAAGGTACTTTATAGTATTTCCTTTTAAAAATATAATTTTAACAGTTATAGAGAACGTGAAAACCTGACTTGAAATAATAATTTCAATAAAACTAACAATTAAATGTAAAAACAATTCACTAGAAATTATATAATCAAACAAAATCAAATGGAATAGCAGTGATATTAATGAAAGACATATCCCATGTGAATTGGAAACTCTTACTTGCATTTTGCGATTCACAGTCATTCAAAGTGAAAAAATATTTTAAAACTAAATATTTAAATGATGGCTTTTGATTTAAATGTTAAACATTATTTTTATCGATGTTAGTAAAATGTTTATAATCCACATAAAAATATATTTAATGGATTTTCATTTCTTGTCACATAGTTTAGTATTATGTATTTAAAGATATTAATTTTATTTGAATTTTAATTATATTTGAATTAAAAAACTTTACAACCACGTAAATTTTTTTAATATACTTTTGGCATAAAGCAAAAAGAATTTTATATATGTATACTTATGTCTTCACTTTACGGTAATTAATGTTGACTTGTGAAATTCACGTTTCTCTTTGCCTTTCAATAGTCAGAATTGAACCCACAACAATCGAATGTATACACGACGCACATCCACTGTGCCACATTACTATTAACATTGTCCTACTACAGTAAATCCATTATAAACTTGTGTACATTGTAAGTATTAAACGCAATTTAAAATTATTTATATAAGATTATTTTTTGACTGGGGTGTTAGCGCAGGGGCACAGGCGTGTGACAGTCAACACGGCAAGTTGTTGTTTCGATTCCCATTCGAGGAATTTGAATATTTAATATCTTCATTTCTTCGCACTGGTGTAGAGGAAAAGCGCGGCGTAGTGTTCCGCCACTCAACACGTAGTGCGCGAATCTGATTGATTATTATATAAAATTATTTTCCTAATACATAATATATCCATAGACCGTGCAAGGTGAGCAGTAAATCTGTACTCCGCAAAAATCAAACCGCCAGAAACAATATATATAATGCAACGTTTGCCTCTTTTTGCTTAAACCCTTGTAAGCGGTTCTTGGAATAATTTATTATCCTTACCCTTTATACATGAATAAGGTCTGATTTTTTCATATTACTATTATAATATGAACACAATGATAATTTTACATTACTTACACAATATTTCACTCTTTTTATAATCAATTATTTTTTTTATATTTAAAATATAATAAAATATAGATATTTAATATAGATATGGTATTAAAATTTATAGAATTATAATAAGATAGTGATCTACAAAACCAGAAAAACGTATATTATAAACATTTTCCTCAAGGAAAATTTTACCTACAGTGTGAATCGCACCCACTATCTACGATTATCGTTTGTTAGATACCTCATCCGGACCACCTCATTGTCTTATTTTGTAGTTCAGCTGCTTGCATGAATATTAAGTAAGACTAGCTTATACATTTATGATGGTATATTAAATATAACGATTAACAAGATATTGCACGATACTTATTAAAAAAAAATATATATTTTTTCCCTTCTCTTAAGTGTGGAGTAATACTTTAAAAATGTTAAAAAAAAGATATTGCACGATGCTCGTAGTGTTTGATTTGGAAATTTATTTGATTTGCCAGCACTAAAGTAGAAACTTTTCTTTCATCAGAGCTATAATTAAAGAATAACAATTTCAAAGTATATTAAAACAATAAAATAAAAAAAAAGGCGAAGGGGTCACAAAGTTTGCCAGTAAACGCGACTGGTTGTTGGTCCGATCCCCATTAGAGGAAATTAAATGTTTATTTACATTTATATTTTCATTCCTCCGCTCTAGTGTTGACGCAAAGCGCGGCGTTGAGTTCCGTCACTCAACACGCCATACCTCAAGAATTTAGCGGAAAGTGGGGAACGAAAGTAATTAAATTGTGGTAAGGAAGTTATAAATAAAGGATTGAATCAGCTGCACGATATATCCCACACCCAGCAGGGTAGGCAGAGGGAACGTAGTGGTAAGACTCTTTCAGACTTTTCACACTTTCAGATTAAACCAAGGCCCATATCCCTATGATTCGATATTTCGCTGGCCAAGGCCCACTTGTTTCGCCCGTAGTAATTATGAAAAGAAAAATAAAACTTATCAACGAACTATGCATATATTTGGTTCTTACGACAGTGTTTTTTCATACAATATATTACAAAATATGCTTGATTACATTATATTGATAAAAATAAAAACATCATATAAAACTTTTATATATTTTTTAAAAAAGAAATGTGTGATCGTTCGAAAAATAATCAAAATCATTGAGAGAGATTGTAAATACGCGATTTTTTTATCCACCCGTCACCTATGATCTGTAATCCGCCGCCCGCTATACGTCATCCATCATATTTTATTACTCTTTTTAAATGGCAGAAAACAAATACTTTGTATTTTACTAGACATGTTATAGATAAAAGTGGGGAACGGAGTGTCTTAACACTAGGCTCCCTCTGCCTACCCTGCCATATGCTGTATACAGCGTGAAGTTGATTTATTTTATTTATTTATTTTTATGTTATAGAATTAAATAATTAAAAAATAAATATTAAAACAATTTTTTTTTTCATTTAATTTGGAAAGCTTGGTTAAAACGTTTTGTAGGAAAAGCAAGTGACCTAATTGGCTATACCGACACATTTTTAAGTCTTTTGAAAATCATGGCAATAAGTAGAGAAGTAGCTCTGAGGCTTTTAATTAAGGCTTCTTTGAATTCAGAGAAAAGTATATTCCAAAGTTGTTTTGCATCTTAAAATATTCCTCTTAATCATAATATTTTCTTGTAATTGGGCTGATTACACTTTGATTCACAGTGCAAGTTTCTAACCATTACACAATAAAATATTATTAAACAAATACACACCGTAAACGTAGTATCCGTAGGGTACTTAGAATGTGTCATGTGTCATACAAATCTCTATCTATGTACTCCATGAAACGTGACATTGGCGAAGTGATTTGTGATGAACTGGCACGTTCGGAACAAATAGACAAAGAACAAAAACAACATTATTTTTATTTGACCATCGGAGCGAAGAAACTGGTGGCTAGTTCAATAGACTATGACAATAATATAAATACTTAAAGCTAAATATGTAAAACTTACGATTTAAATACCGACATTTAACTCAAGTGAATAATAAGATTCGTACATCTATATATGTACACAGCATTGCAACTTAGTAAGATCACTTTCTTACTTTATTAGGGTCTGATATCAGGAGACATATCGGTGCCATCTGCACTTTCAGCGAATAGCTCCCATCCTAGGAATAAGAATTTAAAAGAAATGAAATGTGAACGTAATTTTGCACTTTCGTGTTATCTAGATCGAATAACACAGGAGAAGAATTATTAAACTTATAAAATAAATAATTTTGGTGTTTGAAGATACAGTGTGGGTATACATTTTAAATACACTGGATAGTATATTTAAATTAAAAAATGACTAATTTAAAATATTTTTAAAATATCAATATTTTATTATATGTATTCTACTGAAAATTTATTGTTACTAACATGATTTACAAAATATTTACTTTTGTGTTCTTTTAGTAATTTAAATTCCAGTGATGCCATTTCCATATTATTACATCAGGATGTGACTTAGCCGCGAGCAAACTACCGTTTCCTAGATATTGCAAGCAATACTGAATTTTATCTGTTCGTATTTGCATGGCGAGGACTTGCAGCTCACATATATCTTCATTTATATAACTAACATAAAAATATTGTTATCCATACAGATAGAATTTTATGTTTTTAATATTTCAACAAGTTATTTTGTTTATATGGATGAAAATATAATTTTATCAAAATATTAATATATGAATTTTTCCCGACTGCTAAGGAAGGGTTATGTTTTTCGCCCATATCTTGTATGTATGTAATATTCTTTATTACCTCATATCTCCTCAACCTCTGAACGGATTGACATAATTGAGGTATCGTTAGATTTGTATTAGCAGCCCAAGTGTTCTTAGATAGGTGACGTTAAAAAAAAATATCATAGCAGCTGTGGGATTCCATTGGACATAGTGAAAAAGAAAATTTTTCGTTCCAAATACCACAATATGAGTATCAAATTCAAGAAGTTAATATGAGGATTTCAAAAAGGTATATCATGACTATCATAACCATAATAAATCCTAACAAAAAAGTGAAAAATAAAAAAATATTTGTAAAAACAAGGATTAACAGTCGGGACCTATAAGTGATTCTTTAATCAATAAAGTCTTTACCAGGAACCCCGTATAATTAAAAGAGGTCACGACTATGCACGTCTGATTTCATTTGGTAAAGAATTACAAAGTAGCTATGATCGCTTTAATAGTAAAGAAGTTAGACAAAAGAGGAAGAAGAGTGAAGAGGAAATTAATGTAATAGATTTTTCTGACGATGCAGCGCAGGTAAAGTGAGTGGACATTATGAAAAAACTTGATTTGTTTCTTCAGATAGGGAGAAATAGAAGGAAGGAACAGCAAGGGATATAGAAGATGAATTATATGAGTAATCCTGCAGGGGAGGAAAAAACAGCTTCACACTGTATCCCGCATACAGAAAGGTTTGCATAGAGGGAACCCTTTGGAGGGCATTGCGTGTTCAGTGGCGGAACTCAACGCCGCACCTTACACATACAATATCAATAATATCAATTTAAATAAATATTTTATTTCCTCGAGTAAGGATCGAACCAACAACCAGTCGCGTTTACAGTCACACATTTGTGCTAAACGACACGACTTCCCTCGTCTTTATTGTATCATTATATTTTTCAGTATCAAAGTTAAGGTTAGATACCTTAAAATTTAATATTAAGTGAACATGTTTGTATGATTTATGCTTATAGGTGCAGAAGCATACATAGCCGAGTATAATTCACGACTTGCTTTGACGATATGCTACGCATACAAACGACTACTAAAATAAATTTTGCAGTTATGTCACAGAGATATGTATTATATTTCTAATTAAAAACAGCAACTTATTTAATAAGTATGATAGTAATATGGAATCATTAATAAAACCTTAAAAGGCGAAATTACATTGTTGCCCCTAGGAGTAATATAATTTCTGCTTTTCCAAAATCACAATACGTTTGCCGATCGGCTACTCTGTATCCAAATAAATCGACAACTTCAAACATCGAGTTGTCGTCATCATCGGTCGAGATCCATCGAGGTGATTTCGTTTATTATAATTCTATTATATATATTTCTTTCCTGTGCAAATTCTTAAAAGTTGCGAGAGAAAAAAAAGATTACGGCAACCGTTGTCAAAGCAAACGAGCAGAGGACGAAGAGAGAGAAAGAGAGTTCAAATGTCATTTCTATATTTTCTTTATTAATAAAAAAAATATCCGCAATAATTGTCACCCTTCATTATATTAAGGAAACAGGATGTAATAAATACCATATAGTAGATCGGTATTTGTAAACATTTAATTAATTAGGTAGTTTTGTCTTTTTAAAATGATAGTTTAAATGGGTATTAGTATTTAGAAAACAGATTTTGCAGAGACTCAATATCATGTATTCATTATTTCACTTGAAAAATATGATTAAAATCATGATTTAACAGGCGAACAGTTATAATAAACATTTATTTTAAGATTAACTCTATTATATAAACGGAACCAGAATAAAATATTTCAAATGATGGCAACCTTTGCTTGCGGCACTTATTTTCCAAGCAACCATATGCTGTGTGTGTATTGAGAAAAAAATAAGCTTTAATTTGATATATAATTCATTAAAAAACACACATACGTGCAAATTATTAACATTAAGTGACCTGTTTAAACGAGGCTGGGCCTGGGCTTGCGGCAGACTGAGAGCTGACAACCATTGTTTTTCCAATTCATTATGTGACTTTCTTTTAAATGATGTGGGATCCACAAAAAAATATAAGTGTAATTTTCTCCGAAAACGCATTACGAAAAAATTTAATTAACGGTGATTGCGGCAGGATTCTTCTAGGCAACCCTAGTGTAATCTATTCTACTGTAATTTATCATTCTTAAATATAATTTTATTAAAAAAACAGATCCCTGCAGATTTAAACAATGGGATCTTAGGCCATATCAAAAAAAAAATTAAATTAGCTTCACGCTGTATCCCGCACACAGCAGGGTAGGCAGAGGGAACCTAGTGTTAAGACACTCCGTTCCCCACTTTCTGCCGAATTCTGGAGGCATTGCGTGTTGAGTGGCAGAACTCAACGCCGCGCTTAACCTGGACACCAGAGCGAAGAAATGGAAATATAAATTTAAGTAAATATTTCATCTCCTCGAGTGGGGATCGAACCCACAACCAGTCGGTTTTGCAGTCACACCTCGTGCCACTGCGCCACGACCGGCCTCAAGGCCATATCGTGGGCAAAATACTCACGTAAGATAGTTGTGGCTAACTTGGTAATCAAACTTTATCGTTTAGTAGTATATTATGTTTTAATATTATACACCTCAATAATACATTATTATACTTAACTTATGTTTCATACACAATGCACAGATAAATATAAGTTCTCTTATATACACTCACAGTTCCCACCCACATGCGCACACACACATTTACGGGCCCTTAGCAGTATTCTTTATGCTTGTTAGTTTACTGTTTATATTATTAATACTATATTTAGTATTATTAGAAATTGGAAGTGGTTAATGTTTTTAAAATCACGATAAAACACATATCTTAAAGAGATTGTACGTAATTGCAAAAAGTGATATGTATAACCCAATAACATTACTTTACAGGAGTTTCCTTCCAATAAGGGCCGTTACCTACAAGCAACTGCCCCGATTGACAACAATTCCATTGCTTTTATAGCCTTTTTCACGTACATCTACTCTCTTTTCCACGAGTTTGCTAACAATATATAACTTTGTTTAAATTAGTTATGGAGTCAAAGCCATTCTCAACACATTGCTTTTATAAAAAATACGAAATCTCTATTTATTTTTAGATATATTATTTATATAATCACATATTTCTTCTTTTCTCTTCTTTTCGTCCTAGTATGAAAAATTGAAAATTGAACACATTGTATATACGATGCTGTACTATTAAAAATTCTCACGTTTCATTGCCACAAGCCCTTGGTTGCTCATATGAGATGATACTTAATTAAAAAAAAACATTTTCAATAAAATTTGTAAGTTCTATAGCACCCTATATTGCAATAGTTTTCGATTTCCCTTTAGATTCTTTTATTCTTTTGGCAAGATGTAAAGTTGTGAACATAAATTGCACCATTGTGATTCATTCGGGATTTCTTTGCTGGCTTGTGGCTTTGAGATGGAAATAGTCGTCTTAAAACATAAGAAGAGAATTCTTTGATGTTCCTCCACAAGGTTGCAGGCTTTAAAGCTGATATTTCACTAAATATTTATGTGTAGATATAGAAGGAGCTTTATTTAAATAAAGTTTAGGTATATGATATTTAAACAAAATATTTTAATGAATGTCACCATTGAAACGGAGTCGGAACGTGTTTGACCGTCGTGACACACAATGGTTGTAGGTTCGATTTTCGATGAAAGTTATTCATTTTATGATATTCCTTAAAAAAGGCGGTGTAGTAGGTATATACAAGGAATATTCCAACTAGAGGAAAATGTTTTATATTTTAATTTTGTTGCTCTGGTATCAAGGCAAAAGCGTGGCGATGAGTTCCGCCATTTAACACGCTATGCCTCGAAGTCTTAATGGGAATATCTTAACACTAAGTTCCCAAGTTCCTTCTACCTACCCCGTTACGTGCGGGATATAGGGTGAAGCTTAAAAATGACTAAGACCCTCTTCGTACCCGGTAATAACTAAGTAACATAGAAACGATTAACGTCATATAATGCGCCTATAGCTTTCCTCGATAAATGGATCAAATAACACAAAAAAATATTTTCAATTTGAACCAGAATCTCCCGAGATTAGAGCGTTCAACCAAACAAATTTGTCAGCTTTATATTATTTCTTATTCAGATATTCAAATAAAATAAATATATGAAGTCAAATCACAATATAAGAAATTTATGTCACATTGTTAGATAATAGTGACGCTCTCGGTCCGCACTCGGGTGGAATGATTTATATTTCTAACAGGTGTTTCTTTTCTTACATTTAAAATAAAGACAAATTTATGAAAAATAAAAAGTGACTCAGGTGAAGAAAATAAATCAACAAAAATAGAACTTTTTGTTTTTTTTTGTGCCTGCACCTTGTTTAAATCTCACGCGCGCGAAAATGGATTGATAGAAGACATAAAATTGGAGCTAATAATTGTCTTCTGAGGGTATTAGCTTTGGAACATACGAAAGAATGTCTCGTTATGATATTCTCAAGAATATCTAAAAGTTAAAAGACTGCTAATTCTACAATTCCCGATTATAAATTACTCGCTATTCAACTAAAATACTGGCATAATGCGCACTAGGCTTTAGAGCTTAGTACAAGCTCCAGTCTCACGTTATTGTAAGTTATATTAAATGCATCTAAATATAATCATTACTTTTGTAACATTATGTGATACCCCAAAAGATATGTTGTTTAGCAGTCTCAAGGTCAGTTTCGCCGAATTCGCAATAATAATAAAATAAAAATGAAATCAACTCCTTAATTCTGTTCATATTCTTATACAAAGTCTTTCCATAAATATTGTGACATTTTTTGTCGTACGTAACATTTATGACTATTTACAGTATATTTGTTTAATATATTCATATAAAACCATTCCAAATATATAAAACTTATTCGAAGTGATTTCCACCGGCTGCAATACAGTCCTTTAAACATTGTAAAGAGTTATGAATAGCAGCACGCACTCTTTTTATGCGAAAATTCTTCACAGCCAATCGAATAGATTGTTTTAGGGATTCATTAGGAAGCAAATTATCATGGCGTTTAGAGTAAGCCTTACCCTCTATAAATGACGATAAATCATAATTCAGATTGTTAAGATCACGACTAGATGACGGTGAGTCTTCAGCTATGATGAAGCTTGGAACGTTCGTTATACCAAGATTGGGTGGATCGAGAATGGTATCTTGATACACTTCAAATTCTTTCCCTTCATGGTTTGATCGCCTTTTTCGTGCGAACACTACGTGAACGGCCAGATGTTTTTCTGTCACAAACAGAGTAAGTGCTATTGTACCTATCAATAGACCGTACTAGTATCTTACCGTATTATTCAAACATTTCACTAATACTAAGCTTATTTTAAAAATTGTATTTAACTCCATACTTACTTTATGTAATGCAGTCACGGCGATTTAGTTCTCTTTATCGCCCCACTCTTTCTTAAAGTAACAAAATAGTTTACAATATATTGCTTAAGATGTATTTTTGTTCATAAATATATTTTTATTAATAATTAAATTGATATATTTGGAAAATATTTGTCAGAGCCCTAATAGCTCATTGGATTGTAACCCTAAAACTGAGCCTACACAGGTAAATTGTTTTTGCGCCTCAAAACGTTTGTGGAAGAAATATAACACGAAGTTTTCAAGTGTTTCAAGTGTTTCGCTGGAAATATTAAGCGCTTGTGAGTTTTCAACACCGTAAGTATATGTACAATTGTACATACGGTGTCGGAAACTCATAAGCGTTATATTTTCAAATGCTTTTTTTCCAGCACAACTTTTTTTTCACATATAGGATGGGAGACTAAAATGTACCAAATGGCGTATCATTTTGTTCTTCACTTTCAGCTAAAATTAGAGATTTAGCGTGTTAATGGGGAATTTATCTCGACTGGACTGGAAGTTTATTTATTTCTACGAGTGTGGATTGAACCTACAATTATTACGTTTCTGTTAGACAATGCCAGAACGTGCTTCTACACTCATATTTTACTCCGTCGTCAAAAGTATAACCATCTTAGAAGAGCCTTTGTTATTCTTTGGGTTATCAACCAATAACAATACTTCATACGAGTTTCATATCACTTATTGCAAATACGTAGAATCTCTTTCCGTATAATTTAGAAACATATACGAGTAGATCGTATGTGTTTTTATCTTGATTGTAAAAAAAACTTTAACCGCTTCCGATTTCTAACAATGAAATAAAAAAAAATATTTTTCGCATATTGGTAACCTATACCAGGTTACCAATATGCGAAAAATAATAATTCAATAATTTAGTTATTTTCCTTTTCCCGCTTTATTACGACGATAAGAGTCTCCATTCAACAGAAAAGTGTCTTAGCTCTTAGGTTATCTCTACTAACAACGCCCGCAATCTAAATACAAATATTAACCATTTTCTATACAACGCACAATTTAAAACATAACACAATAGTAATCTAAAATGGAATTCATTAATTTACAAGACGACAGATGTTTCTAAGAAAGACATCGTTAATCAAGTCAACTTGTAAAGAAAAACTATCTGAAATTCAGTGAAATGGTGACTTGCTCATTGCATAATACTATTTTCATTGTTTTCTTTATCGTCAGTTTAATTAAATTATGCATATAAAAAACAAGGAATACATTACTATATTTTGTTAGTTCTTGATTATTATTGGATGTTATATTTTTTATCTATAGATCAGAAATGTTATTTTAATTTTGTTTTAAAATGGCGTGTTTTTTTAATTGTATACAATGGTTTTAGGTTCAAGCCAATTTATAGATTTGTTTATACTAAAATATCGTCTTAGATAAATCCTAGCATTAAGTTTTGAGAAAATTTGCGGAGCTGAAAGCTAAACCTCTGCGACTGACGTGGCTTAATTTTTACAATTATACTGACGCAGTAGTCCACGGCCTTTTGTTAAAGCAAATGTTTTTACTAGTGATCCAATAAATATAAATAACATAACTTATACGGCTATTTTCTTTATATTTATTAGATCACTAGTATATTATTAATTTTAAATTTATTTTAAGTGTAGAAAACAATGTGTTTTTTCAAAGTTAAGCAATGTTTATTGACTTGACATAAATCACTCTAAGAATCTCTTCTTTAACATTAATGGCACAGAAAAAAATACAAAATCAATTTTATTTGTATTTAACATTATATATTGTAAAAATTGACTATTACTTTAATCGGTCTAGGAAATATGAAATAAATTCAATGGATACAAAATTAGACAGTCTCAAAATTACATTTATTTTTGACACATAATCTTCAATAAAGACAGTATGAAAATACAACCATTTTACTGAGGTGGTAGTCTAACTTTTCCTAACGCTGTCGTGGTTGTCTCCTGGACACTTTCTACCCTGTATACATCCGTGGACTATCTGCGATCACGTGTTACACACTATTCGACGCGTAAGTTCATTGCAGTAAGGTACTGAAAGCGGCGGTGTTCAAATTTGAACATTGGTGGTAATAAACCGAATTTTGTATTTCGTAGTGTCTATGGGGCTACCATGTCAATGGCAAAGGGTTGAAGCAGTGATATATTATGATAAAGAAGATAGCAAACTTTTTTTAAAAAATATTCAAATTCGAGACAGATTTACTTAATCATGCTATCGACGCTACATAAAGACCATAATTTTTCGTCTCATAAAGATTTATTATGAATATTTCAATGCTGTCAGCATCGCTGAGCAGTACAAAAATTAGATTTGCATCTTCTTTTGTCAATTTTCAAGCGACGACAAGAATTAACTCAAATATGAAGTATACGAGTGCTTCGATATCTGGATTTTATTATTACTTGAGGCGTGTTCTAAGTAAGTACTCCGCCTTGCGTTATATGTATGCATATGTGTTCTAGTAAACTTTATAAGTCTTATTTAGATACATACGAAAACCACATGTTGTTATTAATTATTTCTAAATTTACTTATTAATACAATATAAGTTTACATGTTAATGATTTCTTCTACATAAAATTTGTACCTCCAACGTAACAGTAAAAAAGTTTTAAATTTGTAAATTTATCTTTATTTATACATTCGAAATTATAAAAGGACCTACAAATATAATTAATATGTAGGTATAATATTTTTCCTACCTAAAATATTCAGTCTTTGACTTATATAACCAAATCAAACAAAGTATTCAAGACTTAAAATACGGTGACTGGTTTATGTAAAATACGAAGATGAATATATTAAACTTTAAAAAATGATTAGAAATAGAAATGATATTGGTGCGGAAGCAGAATTGAAAGATGCAGCCAGCCATTCGAGGCCGACGAGGCGTGAAAAGAGATATAAGGAATAGAATTTTAAATGAGGACATTAAGCTTTTACGTGACCATTTAACAAAACGAGACTACCAATTTGGCTATTCATTTATTTTTTTCCAAAAAAATTTGAATATGTCCTATGAATTATATGAATTAATTGTGTTTATATTCTGGTACAAAGATTTGCATACTTTATGTAACAAAAAAAAATCGGTAATAATTGAGCCGGCTTAATAAAATATTATTAAATCGTTATAAATAACTATATAAAGCTTACCTACTAACAACGATGGCTTCGAATTGGTGCATCTTAATGTTTTTTTTTAATATTACAATATTTAAAATAAATCATAATATCAGCTTCACGCTGTATCCCACATACAGCAGGGTAGGCAGAGGGAACCTAGTGTTAAGACACTCCGTTCCCCACTCTCCGCCGAATTCTGGAGGCATTGCGTGCTGAGTGGCGGAACTCAACGCCGCACTTTGCCTCGACACCAGAGCGAAGAAATGAAAATATAAATGTTAATAAATAATTCACTTCCTCCAGTGGGGTCGAACCCACAACGGTTCGGTTTTACAGTAACACTGTGCCCATGCGCCACGACTGGCCTATATTTCATTCCATAATGATGAGTAAAAAACATCACTTAAATATTACATAATTTCTAAGCTAAGTATCCGTAGCAAATCAATATTAACAAATTAAACTGATAAAAGAATAGAAGCTTTAAATAGAACCAAGTCTTATAAAAGATCGGCTTAAATATTACACTAATGCGGGCAATGAAAAGATAGTGAAAAATCCAAATTCTGCAATCAACGCTGGCGAAGCGATTTTTCCGTCCATTTACCATTTGCTAGCCATTCAGCTATTATCACTTTCATTTTATTTTCAAATACCCTTATAAGAATCTATTATATTAGTTCACTATGAAATGTATATTTGAATTGATACTTTACTGGTTTTATTAATCTAATAAACTTACCTAATTAAATTAAATTTATATTTCCATTTCTTCGCTCTGGTGTCGAGGTTGAGCGCGGCGTTGAGTTCTGCCACTCAACACGTAATGCCTCCAAAATTCGGCAGAAAGTGGGGAACGGAGTGTCTTAACACTAGGTTCCCTCTGCCTACCCTGCTGTGTGCGGGATACAGCATGAAGCTGAAAAAAAATAAATAAATAAAAATAAAAAATAAACTTACTTTCTTTTTTAAATGTTATTTATTGTGTCAAACTACTATATAATATTATACTAATATTATAATTCTTGTATATAATTATTTTTAGTAAATTTCCACATTAATGGATGAATGTAATTTTGTAAATATAATTTACATTTCAAGAGATCGGCATCTTAAGATTTTCTTAAATCTTGGCTACCTTTCTAAGCGTCTTTCGGAATAATTTATTACATTTTAGTCTTATCCTTAACCTTTATAAATCTAAAGCTCCTAAATGTTTCCTGTAGTAAGATAGCGCACTTTTAAAAAGTTTTTTTTTTTAACAAAATAGTAAGAAAACAAGTACAGATAAAAAAATACTAATAATGAAATATATAAAAAATTTGGATGTTTGATTACACATTATTATCAACAAAAGTATAATATTTGAAAACGAAAACTATACTGTGAATGTAATATTTTTACTACTCTAGTTGAAAAGGTAAAATATTTCTTTGCCTTTAAGCCGCTTGTAGAGTAGACTGAGTTTTATCGCTTACACAGTTTTTACTCATAATATCGAGGTCAGCTGGTGAAAATGGTTTTAGTGCTCTAGATTTTTATCAAAATAATTTAATTTATCATATAATTGACCATTATATTTGTAAATTTTATTTTTATAAAATATAACGTGATGTATTAAATATTTAAAATTAAAATTGATAAAATATTTCTACATAATAGTTTAGTAATTAGTTATATTATTAATACCGTAAAAAATACAAAATTTTAAAAAATATATTCAATAAAATTAATTAATAAAATATATTTTTGTTTTCAACGCATATAATTGTTTTTTGCTTTTTCTTAGTGTAGTGGAACCTAGTGTAAAGATACTCCGTTCTCCTACTAAAGCAGGCAAATGATGTTATTGTAAGCCAAAGTAAATATTTAAAACATAATAATAAAAAGAATAAAAATTAAATAAAAGTAAAATATCGATACACATATAATAAAGCCCACTATTAAATATTTCTTTGACGAAATAAACGACGGGAGGACAATAAAAGATCAGTGATTTTTAAATGAATTGTTCGCCTTTCGAGCAATTCTATTGTTATCTTGCCTTTGTAAGTCAGAGATTTAAATAAATGAAAGCTAAAATTCTAAAACATATTCTATACGGATTAACTACAATGAATAATTCAACGTTTAACGTTGATATTAAACGTAAATATGCATATATGAATGTTAAAATGCAATGAATCTTCCTACAATGTAATTTATTATAATAGCAGCGGGATAGTGGGTAATTCGTGTTTAGATACTCCTATTAAGACACTTTTCCATTTTTCGCCAAATTCTGGAGATATTGCATTTTGAGTGGCGGAACTCAACGCCACGCTTTGCCTCCTTACCAGAGCGTTACCGAGACACATATGCCGCACACGTATGCCCCGGCGCCACGACTGGCCTCAAAATATTGCCTCCTAATATATCGATTCCTTATAAAAAAATAGGTAGGTATAAGTTGTAAATCTAAACCACATCAATCACATTTAAAAGTAATTTAAATAGATATCTCTATCTATCTATATATGTAAAAATAAATATAAATAATAAAACAATATAAAAACCAATTCTGTACATTAAAGATAAAAAAAAAATATTCGATATCGAGGCGAAAGCGAAAGACTTTTTGTCTGTTAGTTTATGCGCCAAAAATATTGAAAGAAATAAATATTGTTGTGGTAATACGTGCTACATCTTTTGGATTTTTATCCTGGAGTTCAATGCGATTCCGACAAAAAAAGGAGAGATCGATAAAGTCTAATTACTTTCTTCTAGTATTCTAGAAATACTATAAACTACTGTAACAGTAAAATATATCTTTGCTATAGAATTCATAATATGTCCAAAAAAAAGAAATGGTTTTAGAATATATACAGTATAGATATAATATCAGATAATATATAGACTTGGGCCTTTTGGACACAATAGGTATTCTTTTTAGCCTCAGAGGTAAGATCACGCATGAACGCGCGGATTTAACTAAGTGATTACATGAATACCCATTGAATGATACTTGAGAATTTTTGTCGCTCTTTCATAAAAAAAAAATTAAGAAGAGCAGGTGTAAAATACGCCTCTATACACTTTCGGTAATAAAAGAAGTCCTTAAGCTCAACAACCTGTTATAAAAATAGAATAAAGTAATTTTATTAGAGCTCTTTAGTAAGGTTTTTTTTTATGAATAGTCGCAAATTATTGAATGCTCATAAGGTAGACATTTTTATATTTAGATTAGTAGATATAACTCAGTGTAAAGACACTCCGTTCTCAAATTTCCTTACCTTATCGAAAGAGCAGTTATTGCAGAGCAGAATGTAGACGAAACCAACACCATTGCGTTTACAATGTTCGCTTCATTAAAAAAAGTATTAACTTTTAAATGGACTCCAGTTAAATAGTTAACACTTTTTTTAAATTCATCATCATCATTCATCAATTCATCTTCATTTAAAAAATATTAACTATTTAAATGGACTCCAGTTAAGTAGTTAATACTTTTTTAAATTAAGCTCTTTAGCCGGATTAATCGCGTATATTTATTATACATTTTTGCAAACCTGACGTTTCGAACACTTTGTACCTAGTCTGTGGTCACGGGTACACAGAGGTGGCATTCGTCTGTCTTACGTTAACATAATTATTACATCAAACTGCCGCCAATGATGTCTTAATTGCCTCGTGTCTGCTGTTACTGCCCTTGCAGAATGAGATGACTTTATTTTGACCTCTGGTATGGTGAGTTTGAGACTTCGAAGAGTTTATGAGTGGATTCACAGGTGATAGAAAGCGTCCAGCCGTCCTCTCTATTGACATTAGGATGTTTTTGTATTTCAATAGCTTCACGGATCATTCTAGGAATATATCTGTGTTTATGCGGGTATTTGGGGTTTATTTAATCTGATGTAATGGCTGGGTTTATCCACAGTATGCTCACACATAGCTGACATCGATACATACCCATGCTTGATATCAGAGATGTGTTCGTTCACTTTAACACCGATGCTTCTCTTTGTTTGACCGATGTATGATAAGCCACAGTCACAATCTAGTTTATATATGCCTGCACGCTGTAAAGGAATATTACGTTTCACTGGTCTCAAAAATTGGCTTACTTTCTTGTTAGGCTTAAATATAGTTTTAATTAATGGAAGCTCTTTTTAAGATGTTGCCTACTGTTACTCCCTTCACATTTGGTCTTCAGATAACGGTGGAGAGCTGGTAGCTTGTTCTGGTGAAGGGCATTCTTCACCTTTCGAAGCTCGTCCTCTAAGTGTCCAGAGTCGCAGAGGTGGCGGGTTCTCTGTGGTGTGGTGGTGAGATTTACCATTGAGATATCTATTGGTGTGGTTGGGTTTCCTATACACTGTGTGGTATTAAAACTAATTCTAACCGAATTAGTTACATATCGATTATAGAAGCTAAAAAACCGCAGACAGCTGTCTGTCCGTTTCTTTGTTCTCCAATCACGCAAAAACTACCAGACCGAAATGGATAATATTTTTTATGGTGATAGGTAAGACTTTGGAAGTACATTTTTTGAGTTTAATCCCAGCCATCATTATAGTTTCCTTCAAAAAATTATAAACCGAAAAATACAAATTACCTAAAATACCGATAACTACTTGATAGAAGAGTATGAATTTTGGCATGGTGATAGTTCAAAAAGCAACTTATAGGATAGTTTTCATCATGAAGTATAAAGTTATTTTACTACGTACAATAAAAATCTGATTCGATTCAATCAAATTTCGTTGATTACTCGCACGTGAAGCTTAATTATATATAATTTTAATTAAAATTGTTAATCTTAGTCGAATAAATCCCTTATCTTCTTATTTTTTATTTAACCACTATTTAAAAGAAGAAAATATAACTAATAGTTCTTTAGTGTAACAAGCATTATTTTAAACCTCAATATTGGTAAATCAGAAAAGTAAATTCGGGGCCAGTTAGAGGCCAGTCGTGGCGCAGGGGTACAAAGTGTGACTATAAAACCGACTGTTTGTGGGTTCGATCCCCATTCGAGATGAAATATTTACTTAAATTTATATTTCCATTTTCTTCACTCTGGTGTCGAGGCAAAGCGCGGCGTTGAGTTCTGCCACACAACAAGCAATGCCTCCAGAACTTGGCAGAAAGTGGAGAACGGAGTGTCTTAACGCTAAGTTCCCTCTGTCTACCCTGCTGTGTGCGGGATACAGCGTGAAGCTATTTATTTATTTATAATATTTATTTATTTCATTATATTTAAAAAAAATCTGTAACTAGATTTGTCGAAGCGATTTCTCTTTTTAATTACGAAATGCAATAAGCGATGAACCGTTTAGTTACTATGGTGTACTCTTATTGGCGCAATTTAAGAGAATTATTAGTATCGTTACATTGTTTAATTTTATTCTCTCCGTAGCATTTTTTTTATTGTAACCTAAGAGTTTAAGCCAGCCAGCCAGCCATTTTTATTTTAAGAGGCCACAATATAATCGACACAATTATGTGACTGTAAACGAGACTGAGTGTGGGTTCGATCTTCACTCGAGGAAATTATATATTTATTTAAATTTCTATTTTCATTTCTTCGCTTTGTTGTCGGGGCAAAGCTCAGCATTGAGTTCCGCCACTCAACACGCATGGCCTTCAGAGTTCAGCGAAAAGTGGTGGACGGAGTGTCTTAACACTAGGTTTCCTCTGACCATCCTGCTGTGTGCGGTAAAAAAAACGATTTTAAGCGGATTTTTTAATATACATTGTATACATATACTTTGTATTTAGTAAAAAAATATGCAAGAGAGTAAAAAAAATATTAAATTATTTATTCAATTATTAATATAAAAAAAAATCTAACACATCTATATATACATGTACGAGTATGGCTAAGTATAAATTAAATTAAACATTATTAACATTAAGATACACTTACTGGCAATATTATAGAGATTAGATGTAATACGTGGCGCAGCGGCACGAGGTGTGACTGTAAAACCGACTGGTTGTGGGTTCGATTCCCACTCAAAGAGATGAAATATTTACTTAAATTTATATTTCCATTTCTTCGCTCTGGTGTCGAGGCTAAGCGCGGCGTTGAGTTCCGCCACTCAACACGTAATGCCTCCAGAATTCGGCAGAAAGCGGGGAACTGAGTGTCTTAACACTAGGTTCCCTCTGCCTACCCTGCTGTGTGCAGGATACAGCGTGAAGCATATTTGGTTTTTTAGATGTATCTAATACAAAATAAATAAATAAATAAATAAAATAGATGTAATACAGATTAATTATTTCGGCTACGTAGATAAAAAAAACTCAATTTTATTCTAAATGTTTGATATATTTAATTAATTATCCATTTTTTACTTCAATAAAATTTATTTTTGTGTTTACCTAATTCTTTGTATATTGTTTTATGAGATTACCACTCCCATGTTTTTTATAGCTACACGCTGTATCCCGCAAATAGCAGGATATATAGAGAGGATCTGGGCAGCTAGTGTTAAGACACTTCGTTTCTGGGAACCTAGTGTTAAGACACTCGAGCTATTGTGTCTTGAGTGGCGGAACTAACGGGAAATTAGAATATAAATATTAATTTTATAATGATAAGTGTCATTGCATGCAATCTTTTAGGTTTCATCAGCCAACTCGTGATGTAACTAGCTAGATTGGAAGTAAGGGTTGGTGAATACATTAAGATAATAATTAAATTTTAAATTGAAATGAAAAAAAAAAACTTGTTCTTTCGTAAATTAAAAAAGAATAAGTTTAATCCCACTGTAATAAAACATTTTTTAAGATTCAGAATGGCTGAATCCTTCCTCTTCGATATATATTCGATTGCTTTTTGTGTATATTTTTTTATCTTGTATAATTTAATGATTTACTTTCTTGAATGTTACTCTTGAAAAGAAAATAAATGAATTTTAATGAAATAATTGTAACCAAATATGTGTATATATATGCACATGTATGAAATCATCAATTGATAGAAAATTTTGCAAGTATTTTTGCTATTAAATGTAAAATTGTAAATTTTTTTTTTATTGCCGTTAATAACGTATATGTACAAGATTACGGACATATTTATACATATTATATACATAAGGTTTCTTATAAGCTAAGGTGAGTTCTTCAATGACCGTCAAATCTTATGAAGAGATCGCATCTCCACACCATTCGTTTTTCCTATAATTGTATCTATGCTGATGTTTCGACATCTCATCAATACATCTTAAGTACTGGTTATTCTGTGACTGGCAGCAATACGCCTTCCCACATACATTTCTTATCTTCCGTCTCTACTAGTTTTTTTCCATTTGTACAATTTCTTTAACAAAAGCAAAACAAAAAAGAGATCGGAATAATTTGTCACTATTGGTTCTCTCCGCATACCCCATAAAACACGTATGCCTAAAGTAAAAACAGTTTATTTTTTATAGTATAATTTACGACGATTATTTTATAGATAGACTAAAAATTAAAACTGTTTCTAAAATATACTAAAACATGGTTTTTGTAGATTATTTTAAGTTAAACTTATTGCAGCTCAGTGTGGAATTTAAGTTTCGAATGTGTAAAAATGTTCCGGTCCCCGAGCAAAGACTTGAATGTACAACGTTCTTTGAGAACTAAAATTATAACTGGTGTCAAAATAATTTTTAGAGCAATATTTCGTTTTATACAGATTTCAAGTTTACTTTTAGGAATTTATTATATTATATTTTTCCTTTATGTGATTTTTATCAATATAAAGTTTTATTATCACAAATGAAAATATTTTTATATCATACATATGAATATTAAAACTAATATGTTAAATAGCTTTATATTGTATCAAAATTGTCCAACATTTTTATTTTCCATTAAATTTATCAATTAAGAGGGAGAGATAAGATTTATCTTTTTCAAGATTTCAAGATAAATCTTTTAAATTTTTTAACTTTCATTATTTTACTTTTTTAACCTATTATATTGAACATAGCCGGAAATTTAGTTCTGAATGACATGAAAAACTGAAAAAAAATAATATACTGTGAATGATAGTCAGGAGACTTATAGCTATCACTGGGAAGGTTACAGGCAAGGATATCCTCCCTCCACCACCAGTAAGTGGGTGTATTCATATGTATAAATGAAAAAGAACTATGTCCTATTTATCCAAAAAATAAAATAAAAAGGAGACTAAATATGTTTCTGTAATTCCTCGAAGACTATGTTCCTTTGATTATTTTTAAAAGTAGACGTAATTTTGTATTAGACCCTAGACTGATTAAAGTAAAAATCGATTTTCTAAATATTAAATATAAATAAAGTTGATTTTGGATTTTTTTCTGATTCATTAACGTTAATGAACAAATTCTTAGAGGCATTTATGTAAAGTCAATAAAAATGTTTAATTTTGAAAAAACTACATTGTATTCTTTATTTAAAATAAATATATCATAAAATATATACCACAGATCTAATAAATATTAATAAAATAGCTGCATTAGATAATTCTATAAAAATATTTGCTTTTGAAAAGGTGTCTCACGGGCTACCGCGTTAGTATAATTGTAAGAATTAAGTCACGTCAGTCGCACAGGGTTAAACTGAGTCATGACGGCGTCAATAATAAATTGGGCTTTATAATATTTAATACGATGAAGCTAAACACAAAATGTAAAAGTGTCATATGATTATTTATAAAACCATAGAACTTACGTCACTAACGATGTTCCCATATTAATTAAAAGGGACAACTAATCCATCATGCTCACACATTTTCGGACCTGACCCTGACATTTACACAAAAATGTTTGACGCAAAATTTTCTACTGAAAAGTTGTAAAATTTGAAAATCATTCTGTCAACGTTAACCATTTTTTTTTTAATTTATGAGCATATAGCATACGCTATTTATTGAAAGATAAAACACTTAAGATATATTTTGCTGTGAAAAATTATAAATAAATATTTATTGTTTATAGAAAAAAAATATCATTACATTAAAAATGTTTACTTTCGAAATTAAAATTCAAGAAAAATTTTTTTTTCGTACAAATTAATTTGTTTTTATTAGTTCACTTATTAAATAAAACGATGCTTCATTGAATGTCAACAGGAATACTGTTTACGCTATTGCAATCTTTTCCTCTTTTTTATCCGACAGCGCGATACAAATATTATGTGTGTCAGTCAATTCGTATGTATGTTTTAGATAGATAGATAGATAAAACTCTTTATTGCATACATAGAGGAAATATAACATTTTACAAGAGAAATAGGAATACCAACATAAAATTACAGAAAAAAAAAATAAAAAAAAATTGCGCGGTAGTATGCAAAGGCGACCTTATCACTATTAGTGATCTCTTACAGGGTTTTGATGTTTTATTTATTTGGTTTTATTTATATTTGTTTAATTAATAGCTGCGTAAAAAATGCTTTCTACTTAATGATACATAATTTTTTTTTCTGCATAAATAAAAATAATAAATAATGTGAAACAAATTTATCAATGCTTGTAAATTAATATAACAAATACAAAAACTCGTCGTGACATTGATCAATGTCGGTGATCACAGTTACACGTAGTCATTAGTTCAGAATTGTTTTGTTCTAGAAACACCGATATTCTAAAACTGAATGTTTTCCATTGTGTCATTAATCTTTGCAAACTTCAAATATTGTATCAAACCCTATCAATAATAAAAAAATATTTTTTACATTTCTTTTGTATTGTTCCACACTTAGAACAAAAAATATTTTTAGAAAATATAAAAATCTGAACGTAGCGGGATTTGAACCTGCACGTCTTGACAACAATGAATGTACCCTGACCAACTAAGCCATACGTTCTCCTCGGGCCACGTTGAAATTCTTATGCTTATTACAATTTATGCTAGCAACAAAAATAAGTTGTAACAAGTATTGAAATTCTTGTGGAATTTCAATTGTGTACTCTATTAATCCCTTATTTATTGCCCGCTCTTACACGAAATTTTAATTCTTACAGATATTTATAGGATTACAAGTCTTTAATTTTTAATTATATAAAACAGAGGAAACTCCAAATAATACGTATATATTGTACATAGATATCGAACCATAAAACTATTTTTATTTTTGACGACAACAAAATCGGTAATCAATCACTTGGGTTAAATTTGAATTTTTTTTTGTTTTTTTCTCTTGTATTTTCTAATCTTTCCTATTTTTAATATATGGAAAATGTTTTCTTTGACAAACTTTCAATTTGAATAAGACAAGAGAAAATTTGTATGCACTAGCAATATATCTTTGACTCAGTGATGTTGACCAAAAAACAAATTTCAATTTGTGAGTAGAAGGAATTTGGAATCTGTACTTTGTTTTAGCACTACGCTGTATCCAGCACATAACAGGGTAGTTGGAGGTAACCTGGAAACCTAGTATTAAAATAACGTATATAGTTCTCCATTAAGACACTTCCGTTCGTCACTTACCGCCGAATTCTTGAGGTTTCATAGGTTGAGTGGTGGAATTCAATACTGTTACGAAGGTCTCGTGATCAGAGCGAGGAAATTATCATTTTCCTCTGAGTGAGAATGGAATCTAAACCGTTGTACTTACAGTTGCATGCTTGTGCTCTTGTGCAGCGATGGCTCCAGTACATCGCAAACTATGTAAATCATTTGAAAACAACTTTGTGGTTTTTTGTGCAATCCTGTGTTATTCATAGCATCTAAAATGTGAAATGAGAGCCAAGTTAAATGTCATGTAATGTGTCGGTCTCCACTTCACCGACAAAATAATAGCAATCTATATGGGTGCTGAGTTCTGTGTGCACTCTATGGGATAAAATTCAAGATCTAAATTCGACTTGATTGTTTTATACTACCACTCACCAAAAAAAATTGTTTGTATAAAATACACATTATCCAGTTTTCCTTTTTAACTTGGCTGGATATGCTAGCGCGTGGCCTGAATACGCCTTTTTTGTACTGTTTTTATTATAAAATACACATAAATATAGAATATTTATAAAAAGGTACCGATATTATCAAGTTATCAGCATTACAAAGCACGTACCGTACGTTGTCATAAATATAACTTAGTAATAAGTTTACGCTTCCTCATAAATAAGAGTTAGTAGAGATTCACGTCCACGATATAGTTCGCTTAAATTCGATAAAGTATAAATGTGACAGAGTAAACTCTATTTGTGGTCAGACAGTTTATATATTATATTGAACACCGATAACTTGGCTCACGTTTATGTCAACCGGCTCGAAGATTTATAATTCAAACATTGCAGTATGTTAAAATTAGTCAGAACAAAATCGATATTTGTTTTGTGCGATGCATTGTAATATTTTTTGTCTAGCCTTTATTTTATTTACGAGTACTAGCTGCCGTTTGCAACCTTGTTTGAGTGGATTAACTATACTATTGCTTCAATTTTTGTTCGATCTTTATATATTTTTTAATATTTAGGGTTAACTACACAAAATTTCTAAAATTTTACACAGAAGGAAGAAGGTGATGCATTCGTTCGTGTGAAAATTAAACTCACAACCATCCGATTGACACCACCAGTCAGACGCTATCCTACTTCGCTGAGACGATACCTCAATTTTCATTTTTTTTAATTTGTCAGTGAAAACGTACCGCAACAAATGACTTTTATTAATGTGCAAGGCAATGCCTTCCTATGTTGTGATATTTGTAAATAATTGTAAATATATTCATAATGCATGATAGAATAACTATAATATGTTTGAAATCTAAAAATAAGTGTTGAATTGTCCATTAAGACAAACGGATGTTGGTATTAAAGATCCATTTATTAACCTAAATAAAAAAAATACATCTATGAGAGTAATTACTTTTAATGTTACAAGCAAATTTATGTATAGCAGATCTTAAAATTACAATAGACAAAAATCACTAAAAAAATATTATGACTATTAATATAATTTATATTTTGAACTTAATACAAGAAATCTATTTTGATTTCAGTAATTTTTTTACGAACTTCGTATTATTATAGAAGGTCATAATAAGGCTTATCGTCATAAAAATTGTAGTAAATCTTCATAGATACAAATGCCCACCATTTTATTCATAGGGTAGTTTGAAATATTGAATTAGCAAAAGACAAAGGAACTATATATATATATATATATATATATATATATATATATATATATATATATATATAGAATATTTGCTCACAACACGCAATGCCTCCAGAATACGGCAGAAAGTGGGGAAAGGAGTGACCACTAGGTTCCCTCTGCCTTCCCTACTGTGTGCGGGATACAGCGTGAAGCTGATTACATAGCATTAATGCGATATAGCTGCATTCAAAATTAATGTAGTAGTAGTATGTAGTAAGGTACATATATTTAACTTCAACAAAAAAAAATCATAATGATAATGGAAAATTATATGTAACTCCTACAAATTATAAGGGAGCTTTTGCTCGTAGCCTCTTGAATTAATTAAGAGACTCTCAATATGGACATCATGGTCATAGTCACTTATGCTTTAGTCAAGATTCTGATTATTATAAGTCGTTATGTGTATACTGTATATATTAATAATAAAGATATACTAGTTCGTTAGTATAAATTGGTATAATGTTTATAAGCATAATATTTCTCGGGTTAGTGCTAAAACAGAACTGGCCTATCATCGTCTATGTTTTTAATCCTTCTGCTTTTCATGTATAGCTAAAAATATATGTACGTTAGGTATCAATACATAATTTACAAATATTTTTGATAACGTGAGAAATTCAATAACTTTTCAAACTCAAATATTATATTATTTTAATTAATTCCATGGTAGGTGATCCACTCAATTGTACACATTTAAAAATAATTATGTAATTAAATGATGATTAAATGAGATTTAGGTATACATTTTTTTATAATTTATCATATATATGTCAATTATATCATAAATAGCTGTAGAATACAGCCTTAGTAAACACTATATTGGTAATTATACTAGAGACACAAACGTGGCTTCGCTCGCCTAAATTTAGTTTTATATTGTAGCTGTAGGATAATATATTTTAATTTATTTTTTTCATATAGAGTATCCTATGTTCCATCTAATACCTATTAAAAAATTTGTATGCAAAGTTTCATGATAATCGGTTGAATAGTTTTGGAGTGAAAGCGTAACAAACATACATTCACATTTATAATATTAGTATGATAATGAAAAGGAAAATTGTAGGCGAACAGTATGTTCATGTTTCAAATATCGTTTTATATTCAATTTTTTGTGTCAAGCAGTCTCTATCCTGGCATAAATTGAGGGCTATATGTCATAAAGGCAACGTAAAATATAGTATATAAAGTGCACAAAAAGGCATCCTACAAATGTGAAACTGAGCGATGGTGTGGACATTACCGCTGGCTATTAGCAAGCCTCTGCCTTGTTTCACTAACAACTTGTAACTTGTAACATTAACATGGGCTTGATTTTTCTCTTCATTTTACTATATTTTCAATATGCATTATATTTTTGTATCACTATTACCGTGAATTCCGTCCTCGATTCAATTTATCTAAACGCTAAATACCATTTACTATTAAAAATAGAGACAAAAGAACTTATATCAATAACAAATTATTCATTTACCCAAGCAGGAATCGAATTCATAATCGTTGCGTTTGAAGTCCGACGATGTTGTACTACGTTCAGTTGGCTCTCCGTTGTTTTAAAATAAAAAAAATATATTTAAGTATCAAAGATTATGGCATGAATTAAAACTAAAAAAAAAGTGTTTAACACAGCAACATAATGCCAAGTGTAAGTTACATAATGAAATCACTTCATTCGTCGTTGACGGCGGCTTGTAAAATTCAGTTTCTTTATGTTTGAATAAAACGTTTTTGAATACATTTTTTAAATATTTATTTTAAAGTTAGTGAATAAATTGAATGCTTTTTACAGTTGTGTTTACTGCATTTTGCATTGAAATTATAAAATTGGAATTTTCAAATAGGAACGATTTTACTATGCTTTTCCCACCTTATACACTCTTCCATATCTATACTTCTATACTATTATTACAAAGAGGAAACATTTGGATTTTTTGTATGTATGTTTGTAATATTTTCTCACAAAAACTACGAGACCGATTCCAAAAACTCTATCACCATTAGAAAACTGCATCTTCACTTACAAACATAGGCTATATTACATGTTCAAAAAAATTAGGGATAAAAAATACAATAATGTGTGTAAACCCGGAGTGTGAAAAAATTTGTCAACAAAAGAATCTGTCTGTGGAACTACTTCTTTACATTTGTAAAGTTGATAAAAGTATTGACAATAATTAAATCATATTATTCATACCTCTCTATTATTCCTTATCCTATTAAATGATTTTTTTATTTGAAACGATATACTTCAACGATAGTGAAAGTTTAGTTAGGCTCTAACTATGGGACCCGGTTAAAAATTAACAAGTTTGTATTTTTTTAGTAACAAATATAATTGTGCTGTAATAGTTACAAGGAAAACTTGTAAAATAAATTAATTAAAAAAAAATACCGACTTCAAACAACAAACTAAAAAGTTAAATAAATAATTTTACGTAAAGTAAGCCGTACTTTGATTTTGTTTAATGTTTTAATTAATAATTTTGTTTAATGTGAAAATTTATGTTTCGATTTCTTGTAATTAAAAAAAACATTTATATATATAATACTGAAGTCACCAAGTAAAACAAACAGGCTTAGTGATTTTATATTGTAGTAAAGTTGTTGTAGCATTGACACTGACTTCAAAATTATAAAACATACGTATTATTGGTTTTTAAAAGCAATTTCTTGGTACAAATAGTATCGGTGTGACCTACTTTTACTAAGCACCTCAGGATATTGCGGTGAGAGTCGACAGGGGAAGCTCTAATAATCGCGTTGGAAGGTAAGAAAATATGTAGTTAATGTAAAACAATATTTTTTTTATGTATTTGTATTGTAAGAAGACATTTTTTTTTTACCGGAACGGAAAAGCTGTATTCCACATTTTATGTCTTTAAGTCCTCGCAAAGATAATTGCGGTTGACGAAAACATTATATTTTGAAAATAAGTGAAAAAAAGAACGTCGCATAAATTTTATTACGCGAAAACAGCGAATGTGGTACAAAATGTAGCATACACGATGCATAAACATACTGATGCATAAACTTACTTATATCTTGTTGAGTTAAAAATATATTTTTTCTATGCTCCGATTGACTGTCAACCTGGATATTTTGGATGGGTTTAATATTAATTTCATACAGATGACGGACAATAAAGTGAAGGAATAAAAAAATGTAAAACATGCGTAATTATGAAAATTTATCATTTATAATTAATTTTTGTAAGCTTTTTGTGTCTTAAAACTCGGTATATCAGTGATTTTTATGATTTCGCATAATGTTATTATTATTAATAATGTTATAACATAGCATTTGTAGATTATATTATTTTATAACATTATTAATAATTTATTAATTAAACTACTTAATGATTAATTTATTATTATTTTTAACGTTATTTTATTATTATTTTTTTTAGCATCACGCTGTATCCCGCATGCAGCAGGGTAGGCAAAGGGAATCTAATGTTAAGACACTCCGCTCCTCACTTTCTGCCGAATTCTGGAGGCATTGCGTATTGAGGGGCAGAACTCAACGCCGCGTTTTGTCTGGATACCAGAGCGAAGAAATGGAAATATAAATTTAAATAAATATTTCATCTCCTCGAGTGGGGATCGAACCCACAACCAGTCGGTTTTACAGTCACACTTTGTGCCACTGCGCCACGACTGGCCCCATTTTATTATTATTAATAATTTGCTTACTTTTTAATTATTATTGTTGGTTGGATAAAGGAATGGTTCGCATAAAATACACATTTTGTCAGTTTTCCTTTTGGCTTGCTTAATTTAGCTGGATACGCTAGCGCGTATCTTAAAGACGCTACTTTTATATTGTTTTTAAAATTAAATTAAACATAAATATATAATATGTATTAATAGGCAGTGATATTGTTAAGTAATCAGCACTGCCATTTCAAAGCACGTACCGTACGTTGTCATAAATATAACTTAGTAATAAGTTTACGCTTCCTCATAAATAAGAGTTAGCAGAGATTCACGTCCCCGATGTAGTTGCGTTAAAGTTCAATTAAATATAAATGTGACAGAGTAAACTCTATTTGTGGTCAGACAGTTTATATATTATATTGAACTCCGATAACTTGGCTCCCGTTTATGTCAACCAGTTTGAAGATTTATAGTTCAAGCACTGCAGTATATTAAAATTAGTCAGAAAAAAATTATTACGATATTCGTAATATTTTTTATATTATTTTATTTACTAGCTGCCGTGTGCAACTTTGTTTGAATGGATGCTAAATTATTGCTTCCATTTTTCTATCTTTATATATTTTTATTAATTTAGAGTTAACATTTCGAAAATAACAGAAAGATTATCAAGAAATATGATTGCATTTTAGACACAAAATTTCGAGATTTTTACAGAGGTGGAAAAAGGTAACACATTCTTTCGCATGAAAATTGAACTCTCAACCATCCTCTAAGTCAGACGCAAGCCTACTGCACTGAGACGATCTCAATTTTTAACGTTCTTATATATACCACAATAAATGACTCTTGCTAATGTGCCTTTTTCTTATTTCTTACATTTTGGCTAGTCTATTATGTTATGTTATGATTTTATAATAGTAGAATGAATGAATTTGCAAATATATTCATTATGCACAATAAAACGAGTATTATACTCGTATTATATTTGAATCCTAAAAATAAGTTCTAAGTGTTTAATTGTCCCTTGAGAGAGGCGACTCTTAGTATTAAAGTTTTTGTTTTTTATTAAAGATTTTATTAAACAAAACAAAATAAAAAAAAACAGGTGAGGCCGGTCAGGCCAGGTGAGGACAGGTGAGGCCGGTCGTGGCGCAGCGGCACGAGGTGTGACTGCAAAACCGACCGGTTGTGGGTTCGATCCCCACTCGAGGAGATGAAATATTTACTTAAATTTATATTTCCATTTCTTCGCTCTGGTGTCGAGGTTAAGCGCGGCGTTGAATTCTGCCACTCAACACGCAATCCCTCCAGAATCCGGCAGAAAGTGAGGAACGGAGTGTCTTAACACTAGGTTCCCTCTGCCTACCCTGCTGTGTGCGGGATACAGCGTGAAGCTAATTTAATTTTAATTTATTTAAAAAAAAAAACAATTGTGAGAGTAATTACTGTTAATATTACAAAAAAGTTTATGTAAAGCGGATTTTTAAATTAAAATAGACAAAAATCATTTCAAATTTATTGAGACTATTAGATACTATAATTTAGACTTTCAAAGTCCTAATACATGTTCACAGAGAAAATAATGTATGAAATCAATTGATTTCAGTTATTTGTTTTACGAACTTCGTATTATTATAGAAGGTCATAATAAAAAAAACGTTTATCGTCATAAAGATGGTAGTAAATTTTCACAGATACAAATGCCCACCATTTTATTAATGTGGTAGACAAAATGCTATTCTTAAGAAATAAAGATTGAAGTAAAACGAGTGTATTAGTAAGTTGAGGCCAGTCGTGGCGCAGGGGCACAAAGTGTGACTGTAACGGTTGTGGGTTCGATTCCATTCCCATTCAAAGAAATAAAATATTTATTTAAATTTATATTTCCATTTTTCTATTTCGTTTTCGCTCTGGTGTCAAGACAAAGCGTGGTGTCGAGTTCCGCCACTCAACACGCACTGCCTCCAGAATTCGGCAGAATTTCCCTTTGCCTACCCTGTTGTAAGTTACTAAAGAAGTACTTAGATGTATGTATAAATAGATAGTAACCAATAACTATTAATTTTTACATAAAAATTGCCTACTTATTTGCATAATGAAAATTTCCTATTTACATAATAAAATGGGGTACTGGAGTGTCTTAATACTAGATTTCTAACTTACCTCTGCCTTTGCGCAAGGTACAGAGTGAAGCTATTTACAATAGTATTAATGCAATATTCTAATTTTCTTTTCAAATATAATCTATACTAATATAATAAAGCGGAATAGTTTGTTTGTTTCTCTGGATCTACTGGTACGATTTAGGTTTTTATTTTGTAAAAAACTTGCATTCTTCAGAAATGCTAAAGGCTGTCTAACGTTACAGTGTAAGTTTTAGTTAGCATTAAATAACGAAATAATAATAATATGGAACGCCATCGAATCACTTTAAGCGTGTCCGCTGCAAAAATAGTTAATTATATGTTAGTACGTAGTATGACAAAAAAGTTAAATTTTACTAGTTCTAAAAAAACCGTGATACCGTATATCTATCTATTTCTTATAAATACGTGGCAATAAGGCATCCTGTGACAAAAAATTGTAAGATGATATTTCATCGATTTTTATTTGACATGTATATTAAAACTTACAAGCGAAAGTTATTATTATCAAGGAAATTTAATAAAGATAATTAATATGCTAAGGCTTTTATAGTATGTAATTTTCACCTATATTTTTGAGAAAATTTAAAATTAAAATAATTCAACGCTCTGTTTACGGCCGCAAGCCTAGATACGAGTCCCACGGGGGACGACCTTGCTGTAAATGACGTCCTCTCATATAGTCACGTGTTGCTTCACTTTCTCAGAATTATGAAAACAAATTATTCATGATTGTATGTATCTATCTGTTGACAAGTGCAGCATAATAAATATAATAAAAGTATTATAGGTGGTATGCGGGCGAAGCCGCAAGTGGGCCGCTGGTACATTAATACAGTTGTCAGGTACATATATAAATTTAATTATAACAAAAAATATATATCATAATCATAATGGAAAAATATGTCACGCCTCTAAGTTATAAGGGAGCTCGGAGCCTCTTGAATTAATTAAGAGACTCTCAATATGGACATTATGGTCATAGGCACTTATGCGTCAGTGTATACTGTATATATTGGTAATAAACTAACATATACTAGTGACATAGACAGCCTTATTACGCAGTAGAATCTGCGTCATAGTTTTTGTTGGTTGTAGGTACGAATTTAAGTTGTGGTAATATTTATAAGATAAATTATTTCTTGGATTTGAGCTAAAAATTAAACTAGCCTATCTTTTAAGGTATCTATCAACAAATAATATAAAACATTTTTGATAATGTGAGAAATTCAATAATTTCTCAAGCTGAAATATTACATTCTTTTAATTAATTTTATAGTAAGTAATCAACTTAATTGTACAAACTTACAATTATTATGTAATTGAATTACTTAAAACCATATAATTGAATAAGATTTAAGTATACTATTGTTTATGATTTAGCATATTTATGGAAATTATATTAGATATTAAAACTTGACGTCACGCGTTGAAACCACAGCGAGTAAATGCAAATTATTCATGCTCCTGAGGAGGAATCCAATTCACAACCACCGCGCTTAAATTCAGACGCTGTCCCACTGCGTTACGACGGACTCTCCGTCGTTGTACAACTAAAAAAAAATATTTCCCTATTTAACACTACGATATGATTTAAAATTAAAAATAAAGTGTTCAACACAGCAACATAATGTCAAGTGTAAGTTGCATGTGACTTACATAATAAAGACACTTCATTCGTCGTTGATGGCGGCTAATAAAATTCTGTTTTTGTATGTTTGAATGAAACGTTTTGGAATAACATTTGAAAAAAAAGCATAGCATATAGCACAGTATTCACTAACTTCAAAATAATAAAGTTAGTGAATAAAGTGAATGCTTTTTTACAGTAGTGTTTACTGCATTTTGCATTGAAATTATAAAATTTCAATTTTAATTTACGAATGATTTTACGATGCTTTTTATTTTGCGTGAGATTTATTTTGTGACATAATTATACACAGTGTTTTTGTTATCACCACTTGAAATGAAACCACAGTTTTAACTAATCTAAAAAAACTTAATACAATTTAAACAAAAGAGACTTTTCCAAGAATTAAAATTGCGGGCGACGGCCAGAGCAACCGTTCACTCGTCTTCACTTCCATTCCAACTACCATTCTAACTTCAATTCCCATTAACTATCATTTACTTATGATGGTCGTGCTACCTTTATTATGTAATTCAATATATACAGTGCACTTTTTCATTTACTCAACTTAGGATAGGCAGTATTTCCTCCCAAGTAGGCACAGGGCACTACCCCTAACAGGTTAAAATATTTTTTTAATATTGTTGATTATATTTAAGATATTACGTACATTTTGCATGACATGGTTTATCAGTACATATATAGTACATATATAGAAATTCATTGCAATATTAGAAATATAATAAATAAGAATAGATAGATAAAAAAGATAATAATTAAATTTATTCTCTAGCGATACGTTTGTCAACAAAACGCTTCACATTTTCACTTTGTAGTTTGAACATGGAAACGAAAATATAAACTTTTCTTATTTCGCGCACTCGTGAGCGCTTAAAAGTTAGGCTAACAATTTCCTCGCCCAGGACTAAAATGAAACATCAAATTATTCAAGTTAATTTAAAACTACAGATTGCCATAATTATTAACATAAAAACTCTACGCACACAAATGATTCCCATGAGAATAAATAGTTTAATTGAAGTACATTCTATTTATTTTATTTTTTTACAAACTAAAACTATTCAATCTACTATAATAAAAACTAAAAGAAAAACAAACGCTTTACCAGCTCTTTCAAATAATTCTCATTGATGCTCTAAAATAACACTAAACGTATAACGTGCCGAGCGTGTTTTAACTGAGCTCTCCAATAGCTTTGCAAATAGTTTTAATGCAAAACAACAAAATTATTTTCAAAGCGACAACTATTTTTTATTGAAATAGCTTCGCATTTATTCCCGCATAGCAAAGTAGGCAGAGGCAACTCAGTGGTAAAACACTCGGTTTCCCTCTTTCCGCTAAATTTTCGAGACATTATGATGGTGGAACTGGAGGTCGATAATGTAAATAAATTACTATAATATTTTCATTCTGCCCAGTGGCGATCGAATACACAAGCGCCACGTTCACAGTCAAACACAGTCCCACTACACCACAATGCTTTTAAATTATTTTATCGTAACATTCATACTTTATTTTTATAAATAGTGGACACAATTTTTAATTCAGCAACGTTTTTGACACTATGATGGGCTCACTGGTTTTACTATTTTTTTGTATATTACCGCATAATTTCAAAATTATATTTTTTACAAAAAAAATAATATAATAAAAAATATAATAAGGCATAATAAACAAAAGGATTATTTTATGTTTATAAACGTAATACTTGTTGAAATATTTAAAATTTTTGTCTCTTTGCTCTGGTGATGGTGTCGAGGCAAAAACGCGTCATTGATTTCCCCCACTCAACACGCAATGCCTCCAGAATTCGACAGAAAGTGGGCAGCGGAATGTCTTAACACTAGGCTCCTTCTGCTTCTGCTACATGCAGGATACAGCGTGAAGCTAAAAAGACTAATATTGCTTAAAAATAAAAAAATATTTCACGGTGTATCCGGAACACTGTACACGGGAATCACTTTCTGGAGGTATTGCGTGTTGAGTGGCAGCACAACGCCGCGCTTTGCCTCGACACCAGAGCGAAGAAATGAAAATATAAATTTAAGTAATTATTTCATCTCCTCGAGTGGGGATCGACCCACAACCAGTCGGTTTAACAGTCACACTTTGTGGCTCTGGCCTCTATTTCTTTAAAGCTACCAAAATATTTCAATACAATAAATTCAATAGCATTATTTCTTTACAGTGTCTTCCAATAATTCAGTTTGTGGTTCAACTCGTTAGCGATAACAACTTTCACTCAATTCGTTTTGGTTTATTCAGAAAATTGCGTTTGAAGAAAACATTTTCAATCAACTATTTCTAGCTTTATTCGTTAATTTTTTTTTTTTTATTATTGTTTTATAACTTTATTATATTTAAAAAAAGTTGTTCAAAATATTGGAATTATTTATTTATATATATAACCTACGATTGTTACTTATGATCTACCATTTTATTGAATAAAAAAAAAATAGACCAGTCGTGTAAAACCGACTGGTTATGGGTTCGATCCCCACTCGAGGAAATGAAATATTTACTTACATTTATATTTCCATTTCTTCGCTCTGGTGTCGAGGAGGAGCGCAGCGTTGTGTTTTGCCACTCAGCACACAATGCCTCAGAAATTCGGCAGAAAGTGGAGAACTTAGTGTCTTAACATTATCTTCTCTGCCTACCCTGCTGTGTGCGCGATACAGCATCAAGCTGATTTTTGTTATGATGTATATTTTTATTTTTATGATTCTTGTCGTAGGAGTGAATATCTTTATAGTACAAATAAAATATTAGTAATGTACAGAACGATATAATATGTATATTAATTAGTATATAATATAAGTCACAAATGTCATGAAAAAAAAATGAGATAAAAATTATTTTTCAATTTATAGTCTTCTTGAAACTCGTTACAATAGCTATTGTTACTCGATTAAATTAATTTGTTAATTGCACATACATATTAATATATTCTTTAAAATGCAATTTCTCGGTACAAATAGTATCGATGCGACCTACTTTTACTAAGCACCTCAGGATATTGCGGCGAGAGTCGACAAGGGAAACTCTAATAATCGCGTTGCAAGGTAAGAAAATATGTAGTTAATGTAAAATAATATTTTATTATAAATTTATATTGTAAGATGATGATTTTTTTAAATATTTTTACCGCATCGGGATAAAGAGGCGAAAGTGGTAGAGATCGTAGAGCTTGACGCTCTGTTCTCTTTGACTACCCCGCTAGGGATACAGCGAAAGGCTGTATAATTCAACTGTATAACAAAGTAAAATCATATTTTGTTTCTTCCAGAGAAACAAGCACAGTATGTTATTACAATTTATCATAATGGTACATCAAAATAACATTGTTTTATATCATATTTTCAGCGAGAAACGCATTATTTGATCTAGTATTAAAATTTTAAAATAAAAAAAATCGTTACTAGCTGAAAAGATGTGAAATATTCAATATAAAAAAAAACTTTAATTTTTTTTCTCTATGACCTATTCAATTTAATTTTTTCTGTAGGTTCTTAATTCTTGCCAAAGTTCATAATAATTGTTGATCCACGGAAAGTACCCCACACGCTTTTATCATACGAACGCGGCAAATTTGATACAAAATGTAGCACGAAACGATGCATAAACATTTTACTTATCTTTGTTAATTAGAAACTTGTTTTTTCTATGCTCCGAGGGACTGTCCCTGAATGTTTAATATTAATTTAGCTTGATATCTCCACGCAATAAATTTTTAATTATCTTGAGATAAATAAATGGTCTTAATAGACGGACATTCATACAGAAGGACAACAAATTGAAATGAAAAAAAATAATGAAACATGCGTAATTATGGAGATTCATCATTTATTAGCTATTAGATTTTTGTTAGCTTTCCAACCAAGTGATGCAGAAAGTAAACAAAAAATGTGTCTTGAAACTATCAGTGATTTTAATGATTTCACATATTCTTAATAATGTCATAACATAATATTTGTAATCCTAAAGAAATACATTTAAACAAGTTACATTTAAAAGATTTTCATTTAGTTCTAGCATGATCACAATCTAAAGAGTGTATGTAAGTAAAACATTTAAATTAAAATATAAAATAAAATAGAACATGCTCTAGTTATAATGTGTTTTAAGCGCGTCCCATTTAGATATGCCTGTGCTATATAAAAAAATTGAAGTGTATTCACATCTTCCTACGCTTTCCGAAAAAATATCCAACTCTAATTACTGGTACGTCAAATCGACCTCATTCACCTTTCATTGAAAGCCGACTAAAATAAAAGCTTATAGAAACATTTCAATATACAGGCATCAGTGAAAAAATATATGATTATATAGGTATACAATCGTAATTTTTTTTTCACTGACGGCTTTGTGTTACAATTTAAACTAGTGTTTTTGCTTTACGTATCTCTAGCATTTAAGAAATGGATAGATTAAAGTTAAAAAAGCACTCTCTTTTTCTTTTTCCCGTAATGTAAATATGTACCACCGTAGGCCGCTTTATAGATAATAGATATGCCAATAAGTTTAATATAATGTTTCCCTCGAGTAAATATAAAATCCACAAATATCATGTATTTCAAGAGGTCTGACAGTAACTGTACCATAGCAAAAAATTAAACCTCGAACCGTACCCTGGGGTGCAAATTTTTAAAAAATAAAGAAAACTATTTATATATTTATTTTTAATATTTTTAAAGTGTTATCCACACTTAGGAAAGAAAAATACTTATTTTAGCAAAAGTATAAAAATTCGAACGTAGCGGTACTCGAATTTGGTTGGCCAGAGCGCTTAGACGGTTTCCGAGGCCCGCTACGTAAAATTTTTTATACGTTTCTAAAAAGCGTTTTTGTCTTTACAAAGTGTGGAATAACTCTCTCGCCAATTGATCTTTGGGTAGTCTAAATTTGTAAAAAAATCCATATAGAGATGTTAGCAACAAAAATAATAAATCCCGCTACATTCAAATTTTCATATGCTTTCTAAAAAGTAAATTTCTTTTTGTTTTATATTTTTGCTTTGGTCTTCCAAACTACGCAATAAATATATTTTAATATGGTTTTCATTGGTAGACAGGGTTTTATTAAAAAATGTTATGCAAATTAAAATGATGTGTCCAATATTAAGAATATGGTAAATATCAAGCAAATATATAATAACATATTCTTAGTATTACTGTGTGGTATTATAGATAATCCCTAGACATATAAGTTAAATGAAGAGCCAGAAAACAGTAAAACTAAAAGTTATATCCACTTAATTCTAGTTATAAATATTATAATTAATTGTACTATAGTTCAAACGTAGACATTTCTTCATCATTTAAAATTTATTTTATTTTAAATTATATATTTTTTTAAATTTTATATAAAAATAAACTTCGTGGAAATAATAATAATAAGGCCAGTATATATAAAAACACATTAATTATATATTTTTTATTATAATATATAGTATCAACAAAAACACAAAATAGATATCAGAAGATCAAAGCTGTGTTTTGATAAAAAAACTAATTTAATTAAAAAACATTTGACACAATATAACTTCTAAAGCTAAATAATGAAATATGCCACTTCCAATGCAAACTCTTAGCCGAGGATGGCTAGGTTCTTAACCTAAAAGTTAAACGGTAGTCAAAACTTTGAACACAGTGACTTTAAAGTACATTATTAGCAGCTAAAGTCACAACGCCTCTATCTAAACAGGAACAGGCGGAACGCCCAGAAGTACGGTCTACGGTACGGTATAGTACGGTCGACAAGTCGTAGCCGCCCTGATGTTAGGTTTTCCGAATTTTCGAACATTATTTAATCAGAAAGAAAATAATCAAATTTAACCCTTAACCAGTGACGTACGTATGTATGTGGTACCTTAGCGATTTTCTGTTCATAGCTCCACTTTAGTTTACTTTGTACGCAGCAGGGTTACCTGGATGCGTTTGACCAATCTAAGCAGGTTAGTTTGAGTACCGTACGTATGTGTTTCGATGTATTATAAGGATGTGTTTATGGTTATTCATAGATAAAATGAACCGTAAATGATCTAATTCCACTTCCAAGCCATCAAAATCTAAGAAAAGCCCCCTGTAGGAGCTTAAGCCAACCATTATTTGTGATTATTAGTTTTAGTGGACATTATTAGTATTTTTAAAGTTTATTCCACACTTTGGAAAGAAAAATACTTATTTAGAAAAGGTATAAAAAATTTAACGTAGCGGGACTTAAACCCGCGCCTGGAACCCGATCTGGTTGGTTTCCGGGAGGCACGGATTCGAGTCCCGCTACGTTAAAATTTTTATATGTGTTCTAAATAAGTAAAGGTTATTACTGTTTTTTTAATGCTTATTAAAACCGTCCTTAATTCGTAATTAAGTCAAAAATAGCCTTGATAGAAAACAAAGGCGCACGTCCAGTCTGTATGCAATGCAATTATGGATTTTTCGTATTGAGCGGCTCATCACCACTTATATCTACTTTAAATCTTGTCTTTTGAGAACGGATCTCTCTCGAACTAAAAAAAAATACTAGAATTTTTATTAAAGTTTGATCTCTATAATCACTCTAGGCATTGATTGCGTATATATATTACTGGAGGCCCACTCGCGGCTTCCATCTATAATACTTAAAAAAAAAACAGCCTCACGGTGTATCCCGCACACAGCAGTGTCAATTATTTTAATTTTATATTTTTCCGAAAAGTATACGTTCAAATTACATGCTATAAAAGCCGAAGATTCTCTTCATCACAAGTTATCGCTTTTTAATATAATTGACTGGTTTATACTTGAGCTATTTAATAGTTGATTTATTTTAAGTTACAGATACATTGAAGTCTTTTGATTTGCCTATTATTTCTTCTACAAATATTTTAAAAGAATTTATAGTATCCGGGCTATTGCAAATTTCTATTACGTCGTATGGATCTTGAATATTCATTGCATACAGTGTTGTAGTCTTGAGCGGGAAAATTTAGGACAATTTTTAATAAGGTGGTTCAAACTTTGGATGGAAACGCCATGGCATGGACACTTGTCTGTGGTTTTTATCTTAAAACGATATAAGGGTCATACTCAGAAAAGTGGACATTTTCGAATTCGTAACGTAACTGATGAGTAACAATACTGATAATATTTGTTACGAAACTGATGTCATAAGGCATTATTCACAACAAAACAAGGATGTTATATGAATAAAAGTAGTTTTTTTTATTTTGTTTTTTTTTAACAAATCAAAAATTTAAAAATTTAATCGTTGATTTAACAGATTATAAATGTAAAAAGTAAACATAACAAAGTGACAGTATTAACAATATAATAATGCTAGTTTGTAACGTAGTAAACTTATATTTCTAGTTAGAGATCACAAAGTTAATGTTTAAATTAAGTATACTTTAAAAAATATCAAAATTTGAGTTGTTATGACTGGAATTACTACTTTTGTAAAATAAACATATATCGTGGGTAGGATTAATAATATGGAATGAGAAAGATCCTGGTGAACTAAAATCATCGTTGATTTTCTGAATGTAATTGATAAATTAGTAACTTTGTGGGTTTTTATATTATCAGATGATACAGAGTTACTTTTTTTATTTACATAGAGATATTGTCACTTTCCGCATAAACAACATTTTCATTAGGTTCAGATATACACTGATAGTTTTCCGAAAGATCAATAACAATTATTTTGTTTGTTTTATTGAAATAAAATATTTGTTAAAATAAATCAAATACTTAATATTGAAGCTTGCCAAAGGAAGTCGAAATACTACAATAGTTAAAACTAACAAACAGTATACAGTAGTTAAAACTGTGGTTTCATTTAAAGTGGTACTTACACTTCCACCTTGTATATTTTATTTTTGGTTACTTTACGTTATGAAAAGCCACTATTTTTTTTTATGCCAGTAATATTTTTTTTCTTATATACATATCTTCCCTATACAAACGCCGGTCCGTTACAATTTTATTATACATATAAATAATAAAA
>JAATLQ010014342.1:43406-61483 GCA_013421005.1 Heliconius erato x Heliconius himera | reverse complement strand
TTGCAAACCGTTGCTTAGCAACGGTCGGTTGTTATTAACATGGCGGAATAAATTGCCTGTCAAATTGAAAAATATTTTAATATATTAGTATATATCGACAATATTACAAATATGAGAAAAAAAGTAACCTATGTTCATCCGAAGACCCTCAAGTATCTCTGTATGAGTATTTTATTACAATTGAATTAGCGGTTTGGCCCTGATTGCGGCACAGACAGACAAACAGACAGACAGACAGAGTTACTTTCGAATTTATAATATAGGTATGGATACATATAAGAAAAATTGATTGATTGTGTTGCTGTTAAAATAGGTGCCCAGGAGATTTTTTTCTGAAAAAGAAACACAATGTGTGGGTTCTATTGCCATTTAGATGTTTGTTTATTTTATTTTTTCGTTCTGGTAACAAGACAAAGCAGTGTGTCTTAAGTTCCGCTACTCAACACATAGTGTGCTGAGTCCGCAGGGGATCGGTGAATGCAGTGTTTTAGCACTATTTACTGCTTTATATGCACCTGCTGCATACATGTTAGACTGACAACAACGTGAAACTAAAAAAAAAAAATATTATTTCAGAATGGAAACGTCAGTGGAATACGCTATGCTGTGTGCATCAGGACGCCGACGTCAGTCCCTTCAAAGACTTCAAGCGCAGCAAGATCGAAAGCTGTGTTCATGTTAAAATAGTATTGTAATTTTTGATACATTCCAATTTTTCCTTCATATTTGATCGTAAATTGTCTCTATTCGTGTGCGGTGGCGTTCGTTTACTATGAAAATGATTAAATTTGAAGTCAATTAGACTGAAGTGTTTTAGGGTTGTTGAATTTTGTAAACAAAAGCAAAAGACAAATTTAGCCCTTATATTATGTTTTTCTCGAAATTGCTAGAGTTCGTTTACCTTATATAAACAAAATTATACGAATATAACTAATATATATGAAGTTTTGTATGACTTCCACGTAAAGCATAATAGTGTAATATGTAAAAAAAGACCATTATCGGCTTATTGTATCATTTTTTATTCAATTTTTTAACAAACCAAACTGATTTTGTTGGTAACGCTGTCTCTTTTTTATACAATATAAATGTTATCAATATTGAATTAAAATAATGGCAACCCTATTTATTTTATGTACAATGTACATTGAATTTAGGCCATAGGTCCATTTTAATATAATAAATAAAAACGTTTTTAAAACCCCATGAATACTTTGATAACTTAAAAGTATTTTTAACATTTTTAAAATGTTATTTCACATTTATGAAAAAAATACCTTTTAGAAAATATAAAAATTTAAACATAGCGGGCGGGCACCCTGTGCCTCTTGAAAACTATCACAGGACTTAAAACGGTTTCCAAGATACGTAGTTTCAAATCTCAGAATATATGTAAAATTTTTACACGTTTTCTAAAAAAGTGACTTTATTACTATAACTTTTCTATATAATAAATAATAACTACTATATATTTAATTTTAAATTATATTATTTCTCTGTTCTTACATTTCGTCCCAACAGACGTTGAATATTAGATAGCGGAACTAAACACCGCACTTTAGCAAGCTAACATTACCGAAATCTATATCCATCCTAATGATATCTAATCTGTATTTCATTTACAGCCAGACATTCATTTATCATTCAATTTTTAATTATATTATAAAATACTTAAATTTTAGTAACTATATAATAAAATATCGATTTACAAGAGAGCGGCCTTATTAATCGATAAAGTCGCAAGATTGATTTTATAAGTCATTATAATTTATAATAAACGAACGTTGCTATTTTACTATTAAGGAAATTGATGCCACAAGAGCTGTATTGAGACTGATTTTTTTATTTATATTACATCTTATTATTATTAAAAATAACTATTTTGACTAAGATCTGAGTAGTATCAAATTCAAAAATCAAATGACATATTTAAAAAGACACAAAAACAGCATTTATTTATTATATACATACATTGTTAGTTTTACAATAAAAAAAATAGTTTTTAGAAATATATGATTTATGTTATACTTAAACATAGTGTTTTAGAGACAGCTAAGTTAATATGTTGTAATTACAATTTTTAAAGGCCAATGATGTATTTTTGGTTGTCTTCCGTTGGTATTGGTACAAGATAATATAGAGTGTAAACTCGGATATCAACGCTTTGAAGGGATCGCACATATTATGGCCTTATATATAGTGCCGAAAAAAAACTTTTGTGCTTTTTTATTTGAAAGGCAGCAACTAAGAACACGACAATGTATAGACAATCTGTCAATACTAAACAAACGTCTGCATATGTGTGGTAATCCAAATTTTGAGACCAAAGATACATATCTTAAAATGATCGTCTACAGCAGAATTAGACTTGGAATTGGTTATAAAACGAAATATTTATTACCTTAAACAAATGCAGTTCTTACAAATTTTGGCAACTTCGAATGACGTTTCTTCGAATTTACACTGTATTAACATAGTACATCTAATTTGTCTGTGACATAGTGTGTATGTTCAGACTGATCGTAACTAGTTCCTTAGAACCCCTATGAAATTATGAAGAAAATATAAGTCTTAAATTTTAAATATACAATTGCATATTTATTAAATTACTATATAATATTGTAACAATAGTTGGTTCTAATTTTCCATATTTTATTGCGTGTTATTAATATATTATGTATATAACCATAATTGTTGCCTTTGTATAGGTATCAATGCACTTATTTATATTAAGTTTTTTTTTCGAAATTACAATAATTTCACCTGAATTATTGAATTATACCAAAGACTTTTTTTTTTAGACCAAAGACAAAAATGTATTTATACTTTTTAAAATTTATTAATGTTTCTTTAGAATATATAGAGTTTATGTAGTAATTTTGGAATTGTTTTTTTGTTTTGTTTGCTGTGCACTTGAGTGCTAATTAGTTGGAATTGCAGCATTTAACGTATTTTAAAAATTAAGAAAATAGCTAAATATATGAAACTGGACACTGCCTTTATAAAATTTGTTTGTATTCATTTCATAAGTCATTTAGTACTCATGTATTTGGTTTCGAATAGAATTTTCATTGTGACAATATTTATTAAAATTATAAAAAAATAATTTGAAATACAATGTAGATTTACTTCATTAAATATTAAATGTCAGGTTTATTTTTTTAATATTGCAGTAAATTCTAACCTTCAAACCATATTATAATCAAAAAATTCAAAAACTTCTATCTATTGTTATCATTGAAGTTACATTTAAATTCCTCATAAATATTTCAAAAGCATTTTTAATGCCTTATAAAATTATTCGAAACAATCATGATCGAATAAAACATATTAAAATATAAATCATATCATAAATCGATTTTCTACATAAAAAAAAAAACAAATTTATATTAACAGTGTGACTGTAATTTAATATTTACTATTATGTACGTATTTTGTATTTGGTATCAAGTTTTTTAGACTTGTACGTGTTAAGCTTATATTGGATATTATTCTATTGTATATATATATTTCTTTAATTATCTTTACAAATATTATCTATTATTATACATATACAATTTGTAAATTTAAAGCCTATTCCATTTTATATATTGGACGTTAGTACTAAAATCAGATATTTTAAAGCAGGTTAGGATCAAAATATAGAAATATAGAGTTTATTTTTTGGTCATTATCGCATACAGTAAAAGTTAATTAAATGGTAGTGCCGTAAATTGTAATACTGTCACTTGATTATATAAATATGTTCATACTTTTCTATTTTACAATTGGTTCTTACAGTACAGTAAGCTTACCTTACTTATTTTCTTTTCTTAATATTTATGTTAAATACTATTAAAATGGAATAGGGTTTAATAGAATGTTATGTAAGTTTAATGCTATTTGACCAAGCCACTAGGTAAGTGTGTGTCAATTGGTGTAAAGTGCGCTATACGATTAATGTTTCAAATGTATTTCAATTAAATTATAAAAGTCATATATATTGTTTAATTAAAATACAAGACGCCTTTCCCATTTTGAATGTATGTTAATGAGGATATTATTTTAGAATGTTATTTTTATATCGACAATTAAAAGGCTATGCGCCATTTTTGGCGTATTTCGTTAGTCTCTTAAGCTGATTCACCAGATTTATTTTTATTAAAACACGAAACACTCGTTAAAGTGCAAAGGCCAGTTCATAAATGGTGATATTATATATTTTTTTGATTTTTCTAATGCCACCAAACTGGCTGGACTAGAGTCAAAATTAAATAAAAAAATATGATGTAGAGTCTAGATCTAGATTATAATATAAAAATGGAGATTAGTTTAAGATGCTTATTTACCTAATAAATATTTTATAACTGTTAATAGAGTGATATCTAACGATTAAATACGAAACCCTAACAAGAATTTTAAAAAGCACGAGTTCCGCCAATCAACACTCTCGGGACATTCGGCGGAAAATGGGGAACGGAGTGTGTTAACACTAGATTATTTAATTTTAAAAATGTCAACATGCATTTTAACTAACTAATATCGTCTGTCGGCTAGTGAAAACATGCTAAATCCGCTTTTTTTCTTATGTACGTTTTTATATTCGAAAATGTTAAAATATACTAAATTTACGTTTATTTTTATTCATATAATAGAAAATACGAATCGATTCTCGAAATTGTAAAGACCTTCCGACAATACATATACGAGAATATCTTCTGATAATGGTGTTTGCAGATTTATTCTCTTAAGATATGTAAAGAGCTTTTAATAAATATGAGCATATAGAAGAAAGATGTGCGAGATGATCCTTACAAGTAAGACGGTCCCTTGCAATCGCAGTAAACTACAACCGCTACCTAGGCATTTATGTTTATAGGTAATATATCGTTCATAACATTCGCTTACTGCACTTCGAAACTGCTGCGTTGTGATTTGAGATAATCTCTACTCTGTAATTGTGCTGTTATCTTTCATAGTGTTCCGTAGATTGTATGAACATTTTGATAGCAGCGGTAAGTTATGATAACTATTAGGTCGAGATCCCTTTGCTTAAATCTGTATGAATCAGTTTTTCTAATGAAACTTATATTTAAGAATGATACATGATAGTAGAATAGATTACACTAGGGTTGCCTAGAAGAATGCTACCGCTATCACCATTAATAAAATTTTTTCGTAATGCATTTTTGTAGAAAATTGCACTGATATGTTTTTTATATGAATCGCACACATAATTTGAAAGAAATCACAGTATTACGGAACCGGAATAAAATATTTCAAATGATGGCAACTTTTGCTTGCTGTTATTTTCCAGGCAACCATGTGTTTTAGTGGTGAGAAAAAAATAAGCTTTAATTTGATAATAAGTAAATAAGTATAATTCATTAAAGAAACACATGAGTGTAATCTATTCTACTATCATGTATCATTCTTAAATATAAGGTTCATTAGAAAAATTGATTCCTACAGATTTAAGCAATGGGATCTTAGGCCATATATACTACGCCGAATTACACGAAACATTTGTAGCCAATTCGAATTCTTCATCTCTTCAATTTTAGTTGGAACTGGGGCTACCGAATCTTGCTCAGAAGCTCGTCGCATCTTCGTTTCCCCCTATTTTTTTCCTCTGATTAAAGCTAGAAGAAATTGATAAGAGAATTTAGAGAGACGAAAACGTTAAATAGAGTAAGCCTCATGTGTTGGTCAGTTAGAGATGATTCATTAAGAAGTATGAAAGATCCCTCATCAAATCAACTCGAAGTTTAAGTTTAAGTACGTCGTGCCAATGAAGCACTATAAGTTTGATTTATGCTGCAAATTACATCGCTCGTACTATTGCTCGTAATTGCGTTGATTGAGAACCCTTATTAAAATGTGTTAGATGTGGATATTTGTTATTAATTTCAGCTTGATACCTGCACACGCAATCTTGAGAAAAATTGTCTTTACAGAAAGTGGCGGGAGACAGGAGAACACAGAACGTTATTTCATAGCCATACTTGAAATTTAGAATAAAAAATAAAATAAATTCCGTGATTCATGGAGCCTTATTATTTAGCAAAATTAATTGAATTTATAAAGATTATTAATTTTTTATTTATAATATTCATGCTGTATTCCGCATATAGCAGGGCAGGCAGAGGTAACCTAGAAACGTACTGTTAAAACACTCCATTCCCCTTAACACACTTCCGTTCACCACGTCCTGCAAAATTCTGGAGGTAATCTGCGTGGTGAAACAGAACGCCGCACTTTGCCTCTACCAGGACAAGGAAATAAAAATATTAAATATTTCATTTTCTTCGAATGGGAATCGAACCCTCAACTTGTCGCGTTTACAGTCGAACGCTTGTGCCCCTGCACCACGGCTGGCATTATAAAATATTAGATTAAGTATATTAATTTATACTTACTGTTATCACATTTAAAGTCAACTGTGTCCCTTTGAACTTAAAAGTTTTTCGTTATGTTTTATAAATATCTATATATCTTTTTTACTAAAAAGATGTATAACTTATAGTATATGCAGATTTATTGATTATCATTAAAAAAGTTTACAACAATTCTGTCGAGTGCTTGATTGAATGAATCTCGATATGAATGGGTTTTCATATAAAAAAAATGGTAACTGCTTTTTTGGCGTATGTATGTACATATTGGCCTTTATAAAATTAATCGTATCGGCTTATTTCTATAAAGCACTTGGCAATAAAATGAAATGGAAATTATAAACCTACAAAATTTATTTTTAAAAAATATTCGTAGTAGATATTTCGTTCGCATAAGGTATAAGTAACGTGACCAGACGTCCAGTTTTGAATGGGACTGTCCCGTTTTTCCCTTGTGTGTACTGGTGTCCCGAAAAATATCAACAGGACGCACGAATGTTCTGATTTTTGGGAATGGTATGTAAATTTTTCGTTTCTCCGTGATTATCGCAGTATGTTAGTTTTCAAAAAACGAAAGCATTAAAGTATTTATTAAAGTGTCAACTATATTTAAAAAAATCGGACAAGCGCGAGTCAGGCTCGCCCACCGAGGGTTCCGTCAAGCTTAGCTTAGCAAGAGCCCATTTTTCTTATAACTCATTTAAACTAGCGGCTTTAATACCAAATTTTGCCCTCCTTATAAGGTTATTATTTTTTTGCCACATATTTAACCACAAATATATACTTACTTTTCAATTTTTTTTGCTGAACTAATACTATCTGTAGATACTAGCTGTCAAATTTCATAATTTGCTTCCCTTTATATTGTCGAAATACGCGTTTTTTCGGTATAAATAGCCATATCTTTTTTTAAGTAAATGTAGAAAAACGTATAATAATATAATTATTTTAAGGAAACCAACCATAGATCTGAGTGTATGGCTTGAATTTCAACTCGAAATTTCCAACCGTTCCTGAAATAAAAGTTCTTGACAGACAGACAGACGAACAACAAAGTGATCTTATAAGGGTTCGTTTTCTGCTTAAAAGGTACGGAACCCTAAAAACAAAAAATAACCCCCAAAAAAACGCCGGGTAGGATACATTGTAGGATACAATGTCCCGTTTTGAACCGACCGAAAAATGGTCACGTTTTGAAACATGCTAGTAAGTATTTTCTCTAATATAAATAATTAATAATATTAATAAATATTTTATATATTTTATTTATATGTACCTACTCATTATCATATATGTCTAAATATTTAGAAAATAAAAATATATACACTTTGTAAATTGCAATTGCAAAGAATTCACTGCATTAGAGTGAACTGAAAAAAACCCATTTCGAGTTTATCTTTGTATATTAAGGATACTAAAATGTACATAAATATATGCTGTTACAAGGAACATTGGTTTTTAGATCTTCATGAATATATTAGGTTCCTTATTAAAGCTCCCATATAAATACGTTGGTAAAGTAATTGTAGGCGTACTTTATTTCCATGTTCATCTTTCGTATGTGTATCTTTTGAATTCAAGATACACTGGTTTTGTTTTAAGGTCACGCTGTATCCCGCGCAAAGCTGGGAAGGCAGAGGGAACCTAGTGTTACGACACTCCGTTCACCATTTTCCACCGATTCCTACAGGCATTCTGTGTTAAGAGGCGGAAATCAACGCCGCGCTTAGTGTCAAAGCGAAGAAAATGATGTTATTAAGTATTTCATTTTCCTCGAATAGGTATCGAACTCACAGCCTGTCGTGTCGTGTGTGTGACTGTAAGTCACACTTTGTGCTTCTCCGCTACAATTGGACTGAAAATTTAATAATAAGATCTCTACTCTCCGTCAATTGTGAATATATATATCAAGTGAAGTCCAACGCTCCAACTTGAAAATCAGATCGAGAAAAAGATGACATTTCTAAATATTAATAGTTCCTTAAATAAGTAGGCATCAAACCCACAAACAAACACCATCACCTTTATACCATCATGCGCTACTCGACTGTGGTGTGATTTTAAAGACTAATTTGGTTAATTACAATACAATACAATACAATACAGTACAATATTTTATTAAAATTCTAATAATTTTCATTTCTTCGCTGTGGTAAAAAGGCAAGGCACGGCGTTAAATTCCACTACTCAACACAATGCTCTGCAATGTTCCCTCTGCCTACTCTGCTATATGCGGGATACAGCGTGAAAAAAAAACAATATGTTCCATAACGAAAAAGGCTTTCTTTTTTCAAACAAATATAAACAAAATAAGAATTCACTATAAAACGAGTTAAGTGTTAACATAGTTCAAATAAGATTAACATTCTATTAGGCATTAATCACTTTGGCACTGTGAGCTAAGACGTTTAATATTATTATTTGTATTTACAGACCCAGCGCCTTCTAATGTGATGCGTGTATTGCACGGCGTTATTAGATTACACATGAATTTAGCTTTAAGCCAGGGGTTGGCTGTTCACCTCGCTGCAATCACCTATCTCCAAATCCCTAAGCGCACGTGATATATCCGCTTGCAGCATTTAATTTAAACTAACACCACAATTCAGCTCTTATTATTATGTATTTAAGATACAAATTCGTATGTGTTTATAAGATAAACTTGTTAAGGGGCGAGAATGCAATTTTAAATAGACCTTGTATCAAGGGTACAGTGCACAAATTGGTCTAATATCGGGTTCCCCTATCGTTCGTAACGCGCAGCCGCCCAAGTTTTACGCACGTCACACTAGCGCTAATCTGGACTCGACTGTATCTTCATTTTAGTATCTCGTTCGTTTCCTACATTATTTTATATTAGAAACCATATGTTTGTCCAATTCTATAGTAAATATTCGTTAAGTTTTGTATAGTATGTGTGTTGTTTCGTTATAAAAGCGGTGTGAAGTTGGAGCCGGCTGTGATGTTGTTGTCGATTGCTCAACTTGATGCGGAGCTAGCTTCAGGGTCTACCCAGTTTGTTTATGTATTGAAAGACAACAGATTGTGTAGACGGCGTTGCGGGAATCACATCCGATTGGCAAGGCGGCGTGAATTAGACGTAGAGTTCTCGCCGTTTTCTCGACTGATTCGGCTGAAATAATACGCGATAGTTGGAAACTCATTCTGTGCAGTGCTGTGTGCGTTCGTGTATCGTGGGGATAAAAAGCAGATGCTGGATTAAATATTGTATCAGCATATAAGGTAAATGTTGTAGTCGAAATTTTGTTGTTTAACATTTTTGTTGCTTGTTTTTATAATATCTTCACAACTTTGTTTTATTAATTTATATATTTTGAGCTTAAATTAGGAAATAGCGTGTTTTAAAATGAAATTCGCTGTCTGTCCTGCTGTGTACGGGAAAAAGCTGAAATTGTTGTAATTAAATTAAAAAAATTATAACTTTTATTGTAATCATTACTTTAACCATAATAAAGGTGCAAAATATAATTTAGTCTCCTCTAATATTATTCTTATTTTTGATGAATAAACAAGAATTTTGTGATTGATAATGACTGTAAAACTTCTACTATATTACAATCTTTATTTGTTATAAACCTACGAAATGTATAATTTTATATATATATTTTTTCTATAAATAATCGATATCAATTGAGATTTTTTATTTTAAATATTTAAAACAATACTATTATGTTAACAGTGAATTATAATAAAGAGAAAGAATAATCGTTGGAAAATAAAATGTAGCGGCGTTGAGTCCCACCACTCAACACGAAATGCCTCCAGAATTCGGCGGAAAATTGAAAACGGAGAGGTTCCTATTACTAGGTTCCCTGTACCCCCCTATGTGCGGTTAAAAAAAAATAATAATCATTCATCATTCTCTACCATGAACGATAATCAGCTATATAGAGCTGATGCCACCAACGTCATGATTAGACCTTTCATACTCTAATTAGTGCAATTGCACGCTGTAGTCTTAGTACTAATTTCTGTAATTACACCCTTGGGCCGGTTCCCTCTGTAATGCCTTTAGATCGTAATGATCTTAATCTTAGATTTTTTTCTCTAGTAATTTATAGTATTTTTTTTGAAGAGACCAGTCGTGACACAGGGTGCCACGTGTGTGTTAATGGAAACGCGACTGTGGGTTCTATACCCACTTGAGGAAATGACATATTTATTCAAGTTTATATTTTTATGACATATATATTCAAGTTTAGTTTATACTTCGTTCTAGTGTCGAGGCAAAGCGCGGCGTTGAGTTCCGCCACTCATCACGCTATGCGCCAGAATTTGGCGGAAAATGGGGAACGGAATGACTTGACATTAAGTTCCTTCTGCCTTCCCTGCTGTGCACGCTAAAAAAATATTAATATGTAACGGCTTGTTCGTATATAGTAGGTACGTTAACCAAACAACTTTACATTATATAAATTCCTTTTATGCACGAAGAAAATGTACAGATTTATATATATCACAATCGAATTATATGCAGCCGCCAGCAAAGATTTTAGAGTTCTGAATTTCGTTTTACTTTTCATATTCTTGAAAACTCGGCGCTCTCCAGCTTGACGATCTCGAAATTTCAGTTTCATTATTTGTCAAGAGGATACATTAACCATTGTTTCCGACGAAAAGCTGAATAATTATTTGAATTTACATAATAGCCCTTAAGTTCTGACTGTACTCTCGTTTTATTTTCTTAACAATCAAGCAAAAGAAAATAAGAAAATATATTCAAATAACATTAAAGTATTTGCAAGATATTTTTTTCTTTTATTGTATTTTACAACCTTTTTTAAATTTTGTGATTGTGGTTGCGATGTGGTTGTGGGTTCGATTCCCACTCTATTTCGTTCTAGTGTTAAGGCAAAGTTGATTTCCGCTACTCGAACCGCAATTATTCCAGAATTCGGCAGAAAATAAGGCTTTAGGCTCCCTCAGGGTCCCTCTTACCCTGCTATTTGTATACCACAAATAGCAGGGTAAGCTGAGGGAGACAGTGAAACCGAAAAAAACTTACAACACCCCTTATGTATTACGTACGCCTCTTTACTCTCTATGCTCTTACTCTCTCTCTATAGTTAAGTAAATAAAAAAACATATTTCAGTATATCAATCCATTTAAAAGTATATAATAGTTTTCTACATCATTAAAAACTATATGTAATATAACACTGTGAAAACATATTTCGTACTGATCGCAAACGTCGCGGCCACGGATTGTGCCAGCGTCCATAAATTTTAATATTTTGTAGAGTACGATAACTTTTCTAAGGAAAATTGGACGAGGCTATTTCCTTAGGCTTTTATACAAGGAAATATCTACGACATCGTGTGCCATTTAAAATCGGGTCACCGTTTTTTTCCTGAGATTAAATTCGCCTTTAGCGCCAAATAAGTTTATATTTGTTTTTCTTATTCTGAAAGTGCTCTAGTTCTATTACACTCAATTATTTTTAATTAATCTTAAAGTACGTGCTCTATTTAATTTCTTGTTTCTACACTAGCTGAGTGCTGTGGAGTGAGTGGACAGTCGTTTTGCAGCTAAAACAATTAAATGCTTCTAAAACGTAGTTAGCGCGCTACAGTTATTCCTTTGATATAATTCCTTCTTCCACTGTTGTAAAGTAAGATAGTAAATATTTAGTTAAATTATTTTATACAAACTCATTTAAGCTTAATTACTTGCAAACAAGTAATTAAAACTTATTAGGACTCTTGTTTAGTTTCTATGTCTCTAGCGTTTTTGTAAGAGGAGTAGGGGGACCGGATGGCTCGGGCCCACCAATTTAAAAAAAATATTAAAACAGCTTTTGTCTGTATTCCGCACACAGCAGGCAGAGGGAGCCTAATGTTAAGAGTTTAAGACACTTCCCTACTTTCCGCCGAATACTGGAGGCATTGCGTGTTGAGTGGCGAAACTCAACGCCGTACTTTACCTCGACACTAGAGCAAAGAAATGAAAATATAAATATATATTTTAGTACATTATTATTTTAGTGGGGATCGAACCCATAAACAGTCGCGTTAACAGTCACACATTTGTGCACTTGCGCGACTACTGGCATAAGAATTTTATTTATATGTATATGTGTATATTATATTATAAAATTCTTTTGTAGCTACCTCATCCATGCAAAAATATAGACATTGTTTATAATAACTCACAGCTTCGCAAAATAACATAAACAGTTTACTTTAAAAAAAGGAGTAAGGTTGAACATTTTAGATTGCTACTTCGTATATACTTTTTGCTTATATAACAGATTCGTTAAAAACTTTTTCGTGATGCAGATGCTACGGAGTTCAAACGTATTTTAAGGGAAACAACTATCCATAATAAATGTATTTGCTGTGATTGAAAACTTTCCTTCCTTCTTCCCTAGCTAATCGAGGAACGTAGAAAAAAACGAAGAAATTATAAATAAATATCAAATAAATCGGCTTCACACTGGCAGCTAGGCAGAAGGAACCTAGTATTTTAGACGCCTTGCGTGTTGAGTGGCGGAACTCAACGCCAGATAATATAAGATGTTGGAAATCTCAAATATATATGTATAGGTCCTGCTTGAAAATGATAGCTACTTAGCCATAAGACTGCCTTTTGTGCATATTTTAATACATACGAGTATGTCTGTAATTATATTGCGGTGTACAAATAAAATAACAATAATAATAACACCTACTTATTTACCTGATATTATAAAATAAGAATACGTATGTAATACATAGTTACAATTATGTAAATTGAATTCAGCGTTATGTAAAATAATTTTATTTAAATATTCAAATTAAATATTAAAAACATTTCTTTCACCAACTTTACACTAATGTAGCTGAAAGTTTTCGTATAAATCTATATAATTTTCAGCGAATGTTGCCTTCAATTTAACTTCTCAATAGCTGTAGCTTTAGAAACAACTAGCAAACTATTATTGAATATTCCACCGTATACTTAATAATTATAATTAACTCATACATACTTTTTAGAAATACAAATTAATATCCAAGAGGCTAGAGTTCAAATTCCACTACATTTTTTTTTTTTTATAAATGCCTATCAGCTTCACGCTGTATCCCCCACACTCCAAAGGGGACAGTTCCCCACTTTCAACCCAATTCTGGAGGCATTGCGTGTTGAGTAGCAGAACTCAACGCCGCACTTGTCCTCGACACCAGAGCGAAGAAATGGAAATATAAATTTAAGTAAATATTTCATTTCCTCGAGTGGGGATCGAATCCAGGACCAGTCGGTTTTACAGTCACACATTGCGCCAACACCGGTCTATTTTGTTTTTCCTAAATGTGGAATAACACCTTAAATATAAAAATATATCGATATAAAGCATACACTATGTTTTATATCGACCCTGAACTATTTATAAAGTACTGAAATATCATATGTTCTGTATGCACACAAATTATTTTATAAATTGATAATATAACTTTATTAGATACTATATTAGTTTCCTTAGCTTGCTTCTGAGTTGCCTTATCTGGTGCAAACTTTAATATTAGATCTACCCAAACTTAATTACTTTATTGAAAATGTAACTTAACATGGCTACCCTGTCGTATTTACATAGTAGCTAAGTTCAAACTTTATCTTAATAACAAAGCTAAAATGGAATTTTAATACTAGAAATGAATCCAATATTTCCACCGGTAGCTTGTGGAAAGTGGAGAGCACAATGAAATAATAAAGATACTTGAAAATAATCGATTTTCATAAATAATAGAGGCTTATCAATTCTAAACTTTTGTTTTATAATAACGATTAAGCTATATCAAAATCTTGCGTATAAGAAAAAGAATAAATTTCTATATAAGAACCAATTTCAAAGTAATTTGATGTGGAAAATTATAGAATATTTTTTTTAGATTCACGCTGTATCCCGCACACAGCATGATAGGCAGAGAGAACATAGTGTTACTCCGTTCCCACTTTCTGCCGAATTCTAGAGGCATTGCGTGTTGAGTGGCAGAACTCAACGCCGCAGGATAATAAATAATAAAAAAATAATATAATTGACAATAAACCACATTGATATTCACCTCACTTCTTATTAAACGTTAATTAACTTATTATAGATATGACGCCATATGCTTTTATTGTCAACATCATCACTTAAGAATACATGACGAAGGCTAGAAATATAAGGACTGTCGTTTCAAATTGAAATTTACCGATAGATTGCGATAAGTAGGGACCGGTAGAATAGGTTCACGATCCTGGGACGACGTCCGCTACTGATCGTCCTTATCTACAGTTGACCTAACCCTTCTCATTGTCCCGCATTTCTTTCAAATCGGTTGCTATATTGTGAAAATGCTTTCATGATAAGTCATTTTAGCATATTTAGGAACGTTTAAGATAAGCTACGTCAGTTTATAAAAATCAGCTTCACGCTGTATCCCGCACAAAGCAGGGTAGGCAGAGGGAACCCAGTGTTAAGACACTCCGTTCCCCACTTTCTGCCGAATTCTGGAGGCATTGCGTGTTGAGTGGCAGAACTCAAAGCCGCGTTTTGCCTCGATACCAGAGTGAAGAAATGGGAATATAAATTTAAGTAAATATTTCATTTCCTCGAGTGGGGATTGAACCCACAACCAGTCGGTTTTACAGTCACACTTTGTGCCGCTGCGCCACGACTGGCCTCTACATCAATTTATAATCTTTGTGGGGCTTTATATTATAAACTGACGTAATTATAGTAGAATTACGTCAGTTTATAAGTCTACTATAATAAAAAAACAAATAGCCCCTCTCCGTCCACTTTCCGCTTAATTTTTCGAGACATTGCGTCATGCGTGTTGATCAGCGGAACTTAAAACCAGGCTTGGTGCCAGAGTGAAGAAATGAAAATATTAATAAATAATAATTCATTCCTCGCAGTGGGGATCGAACCCACAACCGTCACGTTACAATCACTCCCTTGTACCACTATGCCACGACGGCCTCACACTACACTATATATGTAAACATAGGAATAAAAACTAACGTTTTTAAAAAATAAACCGAACTATAAAAGGAATAACTTACCAGTGACAGTTCTATTAAGTTTTATCAGCTGGCCAGTTTAACGCCCTCGGGTGCATATGGCACCCTTCGCTCCCATCACGCCTGCACTCCACACCCTACGATCGATAACTTTTTGTTTATGTTTATCATAAATCTGTATTTGATAGTTTTAGTTTTATAGTTAAATAGTTATATATTATAGGTTTTCAACTAAAAATATATTATGTCTATTTCACTTTAATAAATTTAAATAATGGTTAATTAAAACTGATAATATCAATTCTTCAATATTTCTATTTAGATTTTTTTCAGCTTACCGCTGTATGCCGCATACAGGACAGGCAGAGAGAATCTAGTGTAAAAACACTCTGGTGTTAGTGGAAATTGAGCCCACAACCATCGCGTTTTCAGTCACACGCTTTGCCACTGCACAACAGAGGCATCTATTGTAGATTGATTATTTTTTCACTATCAAATCTTCTTCGGATTCTATGCAGAAACTAAGAAATTCTATTGATATAGAATTTACATAATCGCTCTCCACTTTTTTAGAGTTCCGTATTTCAAAGAAAACAAAAGAAACCGTTATACGATGTCTGTATGTATGGCTGTCTCTCGGTCTACGTAAACCCTGTTACCGGCACCAATACGCCTTTCCACATCCATCTCGTATCTTCCATTTCTACTGTTAAATTTGAGAATATTATTAGTTAAATATTATTTTAAATAAAGCAGCTTCACGCTGTACTCCGCACACAGCGGCACGGCAGACGGATCATAGTGTTAAGACACTCCGTTACCTACTTTCTGCCGAATTCTGGAGGCATTGCGTGTTGAGTGGCAGAACTCACCGTCGCGCTTTGCCTCGACACCAGAGCGAAGAAATGAGAAAATACTTTTAACATTTTTAAAGTGTTATTCCACACTTAGGAAAGAAAAATACTTATTTAGAAATCTTCATACAGAGATGCTAACAACATAAATAAGTTGTAACAAGCGTATAAAAATTTCGACGTAGCTTGATGAGAACGTAAGTTTTACTTAGTGGTCAGAGCGCCTGGTCGGTTTCCAGGAGGCGCGGGTTTTCTAAATAAGCTTTCAAATACATACATATATTGCTGAAGATAACACCGATATACGCATCCAGCATATACACTGAAACAGCCTTAACGCATGCTCCTTTATATTCTCCATATACGTATACATACATACATAGACATATAGAAACCCATCGTATATACCGCAGTAATTAAACTAGGTGCAACCGTCGGCTATATTGCTGGCAATTACAATCATAATTACGAACAGATGCCACAATTTCGTTTGGAGGTCTCCCCTGAACTCTTAGTTGCAGCTTAAAAGGCCTTATTGTTTAGATATAACGATAATATTTAATGATGAATGAACTATGCGCCTTTGTTGGGCGAGAACAACGAATCGTTACGGTCATACAAGCGGTCACTGTTTACATTCGGTGCTCGGTTTACATGTAAATATTTTATATTAACATGTTTTGATGTCGTCATAGGCCAGTCGTGGCGCAGGGGTACAGAGTGTGACTGTAAAACCGACTGGTTGTGGGTTCGATCCCCACTCGAGGAGATGAAATATGTACTTAAATTTATATTCCCATTTTTGACTTTGGTGTCGAGGACAAACGCGGCGTTGAATTCTGCCACTCAACACGCAATGCCTCCAGAATTCGACAGAAAGTGGAAAACGGAGTGTCTTAACACCCTTTGCCTACCCTGCAGTGTGCGGGATACAGCGTGAAGCTGATTTTATTTATATTTTGATGTCGTCATCGTGGTTAAGTTTTGAAGTGGCTTAATGACGCTTGAAATCCTGTACGTAATAATTAATAGGTTCGAATTACGTTTGGAGCAATATATTTGTGTATGTTCTGTCAATTTCCGTAATTGGTTTCATTTGATTAAAATCATTATTTTTCGAAGAGATTCCTTATTTATGGTTAGGCAATAGCATAATAAGAAAAGCCTTCATTTTTACTTTTCTAATAAACTCTAAAATATGGAACTTAGATCCCACAACCATCTTCTCAATTAATATTTAAAAAAATATCTCTTTTATGTCATATACTACTAAATAATACTGGTAAAGAGAGGTTGTTTCTTACTTGTACGTATATTGTGTAAATGTAGTGTTTCCTTCAAAGCGATAAAGTACATTCATATCTCTAACTCTGCTTGTTAGCTTTAAGTTTCATGTTGTATATAGAAACTTTCGCTTGCTACGTAACTGGTGAAATGGTTATTGTTTCCTCTTCTCTTGATATCTTTGGTTATTAGCCTTATACATGAGAAACAAACTGATTGTTTAGTTAAAGATAAATATTTTAATTTTTAAATGAAACTATTTTAACCGGGTTAATCGGGTATATTTGGTATTATACATTTTAGTACCAAATATATTCGATTAATCCGGTTAAAATAGTTTAATTTAAAATGTGTAATAATCGTGAAAATCAAAAAACTTATTATTTTAATTTTATAATAGATTTATATAAATCCTTAGTTCCTTAGTAATACATATTCATGATTAATTGTAAAATAAATAAATATATATATATATATATATATATATATATATATATATATATATATATATATATATATATATATATATATATATATATATATATATATATATATATA
>JAATLQ010014342.1:0-35107 GCA_013421005.1 Heliconius erato x Heliconius himera | reverse complement strand
AAAATATTCAAAATTTCTAAAATTACACTAGAATACCACATTAGTATCGACATTGTAGTGTTGATAGTAATTAAAAATAGTTATACTACAGGAGGATTCCACTGTTTAAACATGTTTTTTATGATATAATGTAGAATAATATATTCTATAGAGGAATCACACATTCTTTTTTATTATTTAACTATAATACGAAAATATATTTTTTAAAGGTTACTCTGTACTAAGATAGCAAATCTGTTCCCGCATTTACGGCCCTGATATATTGATATAAATAATAGAAATATAAATTATTGGAAAGAAAAGGAGAAACGCAATTATATAGCACTTTTTCTTTTTTTCATACTTGAATCGTATTAATAAATTTACATACAATTCATTTGTTTTAAATATAACATTAAGTTTAATTCATAAAATATATTTGGTACTTCCTTAACATGATTATTTCATCAATTTTTTTTATATACAAAGTCTTGATAAGTTCTCTTGAGAAGTACTTTTTCTAATACGAGCTCTTCAGAAAGGCCCAAAACGCGTCTATCTTCGTCCTGTTACACTAATCAGTTATTGATACATAATGTGTGTTGATACTTCTGTCTGTTCAACATATCGATCATGAATAAATGCTATCATATAATACTATCATAGAAATGATAGTAAATAGTTTAAATTGAAGAAATGTTTCTCAATTCCACTCAAAAATATTTAAGTTAAAAAGCGTGCAATCGTAAAATATGTACGATCGAGTTTCTCACGTTCTCTCCCATCGGGATAGAGATATCCTGAAAAGAATTCGACAAGTTTCGTTTTGCAGTTCCGTCTTTGACAAAGATTTTTCAAGATAAAATCTTTACGTTTAAACATATGGAATTTGTAAGAAAAAATATTTTATAAATAACATATAACATATTTTTACATCTATTTTTATTTATTATACGAACTATGTGACACCAAATATCGAATAAGTTCATCAAAATAGGTCATCTTTTGTAAATTTTAAATGGTAACATTGTTGAACTTCAAATGCAATTTTTCAATGTCCTTTCTCAGTGTTGCATTTAGACCAGTCGTGGCCCAGAACGTGGCACAAGATTGTCACTGCAATCGTGACAGGTTGTGGATTCGATTTCAACTAGAAGAAATGAAATATTTAATATTTTTATTTCTTCGCCCTACTCTCGAGGCAAAGCGCGGCGTTGAGTTCCACCACTAGGAGAACGAACATATCTTATTGGGTCTTGTATAATGTATACATACGACATAATATGAGATACGTATTTCATGAAAACCTTGTTTTATATCTTTTTATAAGATTTTATGAAAAATGAAAAAAATATACTCATGGAAAGAAAGAATAAAATATATATTATATTGTAATTATTGTACATAATATATATTTTTAATTTTAATATGTCTACTTGTCATACTATATTTATTTAATAAGAAAAAATAAATTTTGTAAATCATATAAACAGCTTTCAGTGTAGCATAATTTTGAAAGTGACATTTGAATTGGACCCTCGCTCTCTCCAAAGCAGACATGTCACATACAGTCAGCTGCCAGCCTTATCTACGTTGCCAGTAATTCTCTTATGGTTATAAAGTGTGTATAATTTATGCGAAATTATTGTATTTTTTGAACCCTATTTAAATTGACATATTGTGATTAAAAATGTTAAGTTAAACAAATCGAATGTGCATTTTAACATCATAAGAAGGCATTCACTTTAATTTATTTATAGCTTCCACCGCTGTATCATACATATAGAAGGATGGGCAGCGGGAACCTGGGAACCTAGTATTAAAACATTCCTTTTTAGATAAGATTCTCCTTTTCCCTATATTCCGCAGAAATTTTGAAAATATATCATAATTTTAGAGATTTCATTTTTCCGAGTGGGAATCGAACTTACAACCTGTCCCGTTTTTAGTCACACGCTTGTGCCCTGATCCACGACTGAACTCATGTTTTCATTTGCCGGAATTTTATGCAAACTTAGTTATTATTATTACTAAAATAACGTAATAAATTAAAAAAATTGACGTTGTTACAATTATCAAAAAGTAGGTATATATTTTCTATACAAAATAAAAATATGGCTGTCTTATTCGAGTAAATGTTTATATTTAAAACTCAATATATAGTTAATGAGATCATGTATGAGGAATAAACGTTTAAATGGACGTGTGGACAGTTACATGTACTCGAAACTATGTGTTTGCCTGCGGGCGGAGCAAATCTTTACTCATCACATTGCACCATTTCAACGCATTTAATTCTATAATGTAAAATGCTTTTATTGGTTGAACAATAGATTGGTTTATTTTAACTTAAAATTTTAGCTGTATATTTTTTAATAGAGAAAGAACCATTTAATTCTTATATACCAAGCTTTGATAAACTTTAGGGCTGAAAAAATGGACCAACGACATTTTTTTGACCATTCTGTCTGTCTCTCATTTTGTAGATACTGAAACGTAAATTGGTATATTAATAAGTGATAAAATCAAATCAGCTTCAGACTGTATCCCGCACACTGCAGGGTAGGCAGAGGGAACCTAGTGTTAAGACACTCCGTTCCCCACTTTCTGCTGAATTCTGGAGGCATTGCGTGTTGAGTGGCAGAACTCAACGCCGCGCTTGTCCTCGACACCAGAGCGAAGAAATGGAAATATAAATTTAAGTAAATATTTCATTTCCTCGAGTGGGGATCGAACCCACAACCAGTCGGTTTTACAGTTTCACTTTGTGCCCCTGCGCTACGACTGGCCTCATTAATAGATAATACTAGGCCTCATTAATAGGTGATAAGTATTTTAATTTAATTAAGAGCACTTTTAATATTGTATTTCTAATCAAAATACTAGTAGTAAACTACACATGAAATATCGGATAGCTAATTCAAATTGTTTGTATCAGCATTTAATTAAACATATCGATAGCCTAATATGCTTTAACCATATTTTAAATATCAAACATTGTTTACATAATGTTAAATACGTAATACGAAATATTTTACAATAATTTTGGCCTTCGATGGTGTTACTGAAATAATTCAGCGGGAATAGCCTCGATTTCACTAGGTGCAGATGTCGGTTAAAATCGACTATGACCTATATATGTATGTAATTATATAAGCACGTACGCCCGCGTTGGTCGAATGTACTTAAGTACCTTCCCCAATTGTTGACTTTAGCTCAGGTTATAACTTAATTGGATCCTACAGAATACTGTTTATTTTAATTTCACTTTGGTTCTTGTTGACAATATAGCTTTTATGTAATTTTACTAAATATTTTTTTGATTTATAAATGAAGAAATTATAAATATATTTATTACAATTCTTATAATTTGTTATAACAAACGTCTTTTAACGTCAGCTTCACGCAGTATTCCGCACATAACAAGACAGACAGGAACCTAGTGGTAAGACACTCTGTTCTCCATTTTCCGCCGAGTTCTGGAGGCATTGCATGTTGAGTGGCGGAACTCAACACCGCGCTTTGCCTCACGCTATGCCTAGCTCACGTCAAGTCCTTTATTTCTTAATGCAATTTATATTTGAGAATTGGCACTGGAAGCACAATAATGTATAATTTCGAACGTCCTGGAATATACTAAGTGCTTAATGGCTTCAGTTCTATCTATATTGATTGCAAAGCCATTCATCATCGTAATAACTTCCTGTTTAATTCAAGATGAATTCAAAAATGATGAATTCGAAATGACTAAAAATGAATTTGGGCATTTACATGTATACCTAATATGTCAAAACACACGATATAGGGACATGTTGACAGACAGACAGACTGACATACCAATTATAAAGGTTCTGTTTTTGACATTCGCTTACGGAATCCTAAAAAGATCGACGCTTTGTACACCCATTCACTTCAGTATCTGTTTTGTTTTAGTAATCAATCAAATCATAATAATGTATTTCTGAAACATACCTACATTTTATAACTTTATTTTAAGGATATGATGTCACAGCTGTCTTTCTTAACTCGATAAACTATAAATAAAGTAGTTGTAACGATCCTTTAAAATAGTATTTATTTTATTGCTATAGCTTGCCAAACTTATGTTTATGGGATATTAAAAAAGTTCATGCCTGGCAATATTTAGTACTGGCTGTGTATAGGTTATTAAAATTATTATCCAAAGAGTTTTAGCAGCTGTATATTTTAAAATAAATAAATGATAGCAATGGAATTCATATTAATTCCTTATTAAATTATTTTACTCGTTCCGAAATATCATTTTTTTTGTCTAAAATCATATAATCATATTGTCGAGGCCATCGTAGTGTAGTGAGCGTTTGAATGGAAGTTGTAGATTCGATTCCATGTCAGGGGATTCATTACACAATATACATATATTTTAATTTTTTCTATTTGACAAAATGCAGCGCTAGTTATACCACTCATCACGCAATGTTTACACTAGGTTCCCTCCGCAAGCCATGGATTGCGGGAAAAGCGTGAAGCTGCAAAATAAGTCATAATTGCAATTGGAAAGCATCCATGTAATAAATCCTACCAAAATTATTTACTCCTCAATTTCGATGGCTAGTTTTGGATACAAAAAATCGTGTGATGTGAATGAATGTTATGATTGTGGAATCAATTTAATTACTTTTTAGGTATTTTTAATCATTTTTACAGAGTTATTCCACACTTAGGAAAGAAAAATACTTATTTAGAAAACGTGTAAAAATTTCGTAAAGTAACAAGCGTATAAAAATTTCGACGTAGCTTGATGAGAACGTATGGCTTAGTGGTCAGAGCGCCTCGCGGGTTCAAATTTTTGATACGTTTTCTAAATAAGTACTTTTTAGGTACCTTAGAGATACTTATAGTATAGATTAACAATATCTATCTGTAGCTACATAAACATTATTTTTTTTATCATTATATTACATTCTCATTGGCCGGAATTCAATTTGATAGATACGTAAGTAGGCAAGCTCTACAAAATTAATTACTTATGTAATATTATATTCTATGAAAATACAATTCAACCTATAAAATTTACTTTTATTATATTTTTCTTTTTTAAAAAAATAAAACATATTCGTCAATATCCGATTTTCATAGCAAAATGAAAGTTTATATAACTAATTAAATAAGAGTAAGTAATTACTATGTATTTATATTGAAACTAGGCGTTTCAAATGGATCAAATGTATACTGTTTTATGTTTCGGATCTCAAGAAAGTCACCTGGGAGGCTGGTTGTTTGATTGCTCAACCGAGATGTGATTGATAGAGAGATGATGCCCTTTTGTGGCATATGCAGAGGCTGATACAGAATGACTTTGGTATTTGGAAGGAAATTATTAATTATGCAGATGTGATATGAGATTCAGGCCGTCGTGGTGTAGTGGCACAGCGTGTGACTGTAAGCGTCACGATTGTAGGTCCGATTCCCGGTCGGGGAAATGAATTATTTCATATTTCAAATTTAATTTCCGACCTTCTAATCAAAGCATGAAACTAAAGAAAAAAAAATTTAAGACATAGGTATATTAAGATTTTTTTTTTTCTAAATTGTAAGTAATATGATAAAAAATATATCACGTAAAACTTAATATCAACATATCAACTTCTTTGTAAAGTTGTTGCAAAGAATATCTTTACATAAAAAAAAATCTTGTTTCACATGTTACCAATAGCGGTACTGCAATCTCGCAGTACCTTAGCCATAAGGTAACCACTATTCTGTTGTATAAGCATATCCATTATACACTGAAAAACTTTTTACTTTTCTTTTTTTTTATTTCTTTTTTTTTAACTACTAATTCATGTAATCTTTTCTGTTAAAGTCTGTAAAATGTAATTTTAGGTAAATTTGTATTTTTTTCAAATAAAATTATTTTGATCTTTATTTAAATGTATTTGAATGTTGATTTTTAGGGTTCCGTACCCAAAAGGATTTTTTTATACCGAAATAGGCCTACGTTTGACCGCATCAAGGCTTATGTTAAGCATTGATGCGGTCTACAGTGATGCACGCTTCCCTAATAGATACTTATTCACCCTGTTTTTGAAGTTCCCACATCGTATGTCATAGGAAATACAGACGCCCGTAATGTTATGTAAAGATAGGTTGTTATAGGTAATGTTTTAACCTAAAGAGTAAAATTGGGATCCTTTTACTAAGAGTCCGCTGTCCGGCTGTCTGCCTGTCCATCTGTCACAAGGCTGTAACCCATAAACTATCATAGAATTTTCACAGATGATGTATTTGTGTCGTAACAACAAATACTAAAAAACACCAAACTTGATTTTGGTCGATTTTAGTCGAGTATTTATTTCTTTAATAACTTTAAAAAATATATATTAAAATACTACAAATATTTAAGGAGGGCTCCCATACAATATTTTTTTTGCCGTTTTTTTTTTATATAATGGTATAGAACCTTTCGTGCACGAGGCCAACTCCCATTTGGCCGATTTTTAAATTATTACAGTTCTAAGTATAACTCCAGTGCTCTATAATATGATACGTTTTTAAAAAATATATATTTTTTTAGCTGTAAAACTTTCACAGCGACAACATTTTTAATGAACTTTTAGCCAATGTGGTATTGTGTTTACACAACACAAAATAGTGCAACAATATACGCAGAAAAAGATTTCTCTGTGTGTATAGTGTTCTGTATAGTATTAATAGAAAATATGATTTATAACAATTGTCAATTTAAACAAAAATATTATTTAACAGACTAAAATGACAAAATATTTATTATTAAATAAATCAGCTTGAAACAGTATCCCGCACACAGTAGGGTGGGCAGAATGAATCTAGTGTTAAGACACTTCGTTTATTACGTGTCGAGTGGCGCAACTCATCGCCTCGCTTTGCCTCGATACCACAGCGAAGAAATGAAATGATAAATTTTAATTAATATTTCATTTTCACGAGTGGGAATAGAATCTACAACCAGTTGCGTTTACAGTCACCACTTGTGCCCCTAGGCAACGACTAGCCTCTACAATATATTTTTTCTCAAATATTTTTCTTTCTTACAGATAATTACGGAGCGCAATATACTACTTCCAAGGATAATGTGAAAAGTTAATTCGGGCTTCCAAACTCTACCTCAAATTACAATAATGAAGAGAACTTTTAAGAACATCGGCGCGTTTTGTTGAAGTGTCTCAAAGTTAATAACTGTCGAAGTAATGGAGTGATAGTGGAAATGTCTGCTCGGGAAGTAGAGCTGAGTGGCGGCGCGCCGTGGGGCTTCCGCATGCACGGCGGGGCTGATCAGAACCAACCGTTGAGAATATCGAGAGTGAGCAATTGTATTTTTTTAAGGTTCTTTTTCGTTGCTTTTTTTAGTACTTACTGATATCTGAAATATATATAAATAAAACGTAGCTAATATTTAATGCTTATTTGTTTGCTTCTGTTACATGCTATTATCTATCGGTAAAAAAATAGTATTTTTTTTCATATCAGCTGCCCCGCATTTCGCAGGGTACGCATAGGAAGCCTAGTATTAAGACACTACGCTTCCCACTTTCCGCCAAATTCCGGAGTCATTGCGTGTTGAGTGGCGGAACTCAACACCGCTCTTTTTGCCTCAACACAAGAGCAAAAAAATATTGAAAATTTCATTTTCTTGAGTGGGAACTGAACCCACAGCCTGTCGTGGTTCCATTACCGCGCTTGTATCTTTGTGTCTCGATTGACCTCAAATAGTAAATTTGTAAATATTTGTCTTTTTTTTTTGAGTAGCTGAGATTCCTGATTTCGAAGTGTTTTCCAAGCAAGTTATTTGTAATTTACTATATTTCGCTGAATACGTACATACGTACGTTCATACGTATGAAAAAAATGATAAATTTAATAGAGTCACTAATTATCAAGGCATTAAATAAACATTTTCATAAACGAAAATTTTTTTTCGAGGGTTAAATTAAGAGAATAAGGGAAACTTTACGATTAATTCCGAGAAACTCGATAAAAACAATCAACTTGGGCGCCCTAAAGTAGGCACTTTTAAACAAATGCTTAGTCTCAAATTACGCTATTAAAATTCTTCCTTTGATACCCTAGAATATTGCGGGAGATTTTTTATTCGCTGTAATCGTTTTAGTATTATTCTGTTTTTGCTGGATGGGTCATTACGTGTACGTATATTAGAATGGCTGTCACGTGGTCAAAACGCCGCTTGCATAGTAAAATTATGGCGTAATTTTATACTCCATTTAGGTTTGACCTTGTCAAATTTTGTGTAAATATTTAGGGTTTAATCTAAATGCTTCTAATATTTATCTATTATATCTAATACATATTTTAATTTGCTGTAAGACTTGCGTAAGACTGTGCAACACTGTGTACCCAATGTTCTGAACTATTACGGATTTTTAAAACAAATATCAAGTTCTTATTTTTCAGCCTTGAATGCATAAATTATCTATAATTTTAGCAGTATCTTTAATAAATAAAGCTTCACTTCATAAATTATTTGAGTTATATTTTAATAAAACAGTCAGTCTGCTTTCCTTTGCATATTTTATAAAAAATATTAAATTTATTTCTTAGGTGCATTGTTTATAAAACCACAATTTTTATAACATGCCTCGCTAAATCAGTTTCATTACTCTATTCTAGTACACCAGTGAATAATCATTTGCGTTGGTCTATTTTGGTGAATGCCTCACTCGACCTCTACTGCTCTATACAATTGATAGGCCGTAAATAACATGCTGACACGCAGGAAATATAGTTTCATCTCCATAGACAAATGTGTTAATCTCTTGCCTAGCACACGCTTCTAAAAGTTTATTACAGTGATTCTGCTGCATTATATGAAAACAGAATAGTGATATATAGTATAATTTTTCATGCACATGTTGGTGGAGACGGAAATTGTATCCATATTGTTTCGAATGTTGCAGAATGGTTTAAAAGATTCGATAAGAGATTTTCAATATTAGCTTAGCTTCACTGTGTATCCCTGGCGAGGTAGCCAGTGAAAAAGGAGCGCCAACCTCTTTTGCTTCTCCGCTCGTCCACTGTCACCAATACATGCATGAAAACACCAGTATATTGATATATAGGATAATTTCTCATACACACGTTGGTAGAGACGTAAATTAAATCCATATTGTAAGTTTTCATGCATGGGCATATGGCTACATGCCCTTCAGGAGGTCCTCATACTTTTTGTGACCTTCTTTTGATATCTTTGGTACTGTGTTATCGAAGGCCAATAAAAGCCTTCCTCTATCTCTCTTATCCGTGTCAGCAAGGTGACTATGCATTAAATTCTTTATCAAAAAAAAAAGTTTATTTTTGTTTCTTTTTGTTGGTTCCATCCCAAATATAGCAGGGTACGCAGAGGGACACCATTCCCCACTCTCCGCCGAATTCTTGAGGCATTCGTTGAAACGTTGAGTAACCTTACTGAACCAAAATGTCTTTAGGTGTAAAGTAAGAATAGCAGTTTTTACGAAATCGTCTAACTCGCATAATGTTGAAAAGTAGAACTTATACAGACATCAAAATACTTAACCAGTCCAGAAACCAGTCGTGGCCACTCGAGGAGATGAAATATTTACTTAAGTTTATATTTCCATTTCTTCGCACTGGTGTCGAGGACAAGCGCGACGTTGAGTTCTGCCAATACCTCCAGAATTCGGCAGAAAGTGGGGAACGGAGTGTCTTAACACTAGGTTCCCTCTGCCTACCTTGCTGTGTGCGGGATTCAGCATGAAGCTGATTTGATTTGATTAAAAAAATACTTAATCTAAGTAAATTTCAAATAAAACGATATTGCTTATTATAAAAGATTGCAATTAATATAAGGCAGTGGCTATATACACAATATTTTGGGTTTCAAATCACGAAAAAGCTCTCTGGTGAATGGTAGAGCAATTATTTTTCATTTTTATAATGTTCCGTTGAACGTGAATTCGGTGTATTCATAAATATTTATACCTTTTGGAATTTATTAAAGTATATTTTCTTTAGACACAAACTGTCGTCGACTATAATTTCAAACCTCAGCTTAGTTGCAAGCTAAAAAGAAAACGATTTATGCTGCTGCTCCTGAGATTTATGCGGAACATAATGCAATATATCAGGATCTTATCGATATTCTAAACTTATATGTATAAAGTTTTATTTCTTATGTTTTTTTTCTGCGTCAACTCGACTTGTAAGGTTGTTTGAGAATTTAGATGTTTAAATATTTATTATTTAAATATTTGATTTGAATTATATGTCAAAATTATAATATAAAAATGTAGACTGCTAAGCAAAATTGCAAAATTAGTGTTTCAACATAATAATTTAATTCTACCCATTTTTTAAATTTACGTTGGTGAAATAATGAACACAATCTAGTTTTATATAAAAACTATTACTCGACGCCAAATTAAAACCTCTCAAACAAGCAAAGCAAAAATAATATATTTTTTAATTTAAATAAAGCAATACATTTGTTCATTGCTAAATTTAAGCACCTAGAAGCTAGATTTATATTACAGACTAAATGTGATATAAAAAATGATTTTACTAAGGAAATTTATATTTATATTATTAATAGCATCAAATAAAAATTGAATAATCAATTAAGTTTATACTCCGTTTAACCGTAACATTTGATTTCTGTCCGACTACCCCGCTAGGGATACAGCGTGAAGCTAGATTAGATTAGAATTAACTTTATAAACTGCGCCAGTCGTGGCGCAGTGGCACGAAGTGTGACTGTAAATCCCGCTGGTTGTGGGTTCGATCCCCACTCGAGGAGATGAAATATTTACTTAAATTTATATTTCCATTTATTCGCTCTGGTATCGAGGCTAAGTGCGGCGTTGAGTTCTGCCACTCAATACGCAATGCTTCCAGAATTCGGCAGAAAGTGGGGAACGGAGTGTCTTAACACTAGATTCCCTCTGCCTATCCTGCTGTGTGCGGGATACAGCGTGAAGCTGATTTTTATTTTATTTTTAACTTTATAAAACTATCCAAAGCCAAACACTCACATAATATATAAATTGCGTAAGGTAATTCAATAACACAGTACGTACGAACGCAAGCCAACATATTGCAAAGTAAAATTGCTTCTATTTTAACAATGTGAATAATGTTTCAGAATTCAATGTACAGTATATCTTACTTTTCTTTCGACAGAGCTTCAGCGATACGCCTCAGCGAACGTTCAATGTGAGTAAGGTGTGTGTGTGTGCCTTTGTGTGTGTGTGTGTGCGTGTTCCTTAACAAACAACAATCAATCTTACTAACGAGTGTTCGCACCCGTATTTACCAAATATTTGGCTATAACATCCTTTTTGTTCTTGTGTACTTTAGTAACAATCTTCAGTATAACATGCTATAAAAAAATATTATTATGATTAATTTTATATTTCATTTATGTATTGTTTTTTTTCACCTTGTGTCTTAAGAACAACAGGGTCGACGTGCTGACATGCAGGTCAGTGTTAAAACACTCGGTTCCTCATTTTTGGCCGAATTCTGGAGGCGGTGCGTGTTAACTGATGGAACTCAACTCTGCGTTTTTTGCCTTGACACCAGAGCGAATTTCCACCAGTGGAAATCAAACCCACAATCTGTCGCGTTTATACTTATATCCTTTGCTCCTTCGTTACGACCAGCCCCTATACATTATATGTATTTGACTGTGAATATATATTTTCGTTATATCTAATGTATAGTTATGTAGAGCATTACAAAAAATTGGAACACAACTTTTCTTTAGCTACACAATAACTGGAGCAGCCTGTAAGGCTGCTGTTAAGCGCCAACTTCTCTCATTAGTCGAAAGCCTTTGCCAAGTTATTGGTATTAAAACTAAAAAGAATACCTCAACAATATGAACCATTGATTGTTTTAACTAATAAGAAAAAATAAGGAGAATTGTTTATTATTATATTAATAAACAATTTTATATGTTTTTAAACATTTTTTAAAGTGTTATTCCACACTTAGGAAAGAAAAATAAATTTGAACGTAGCGGGAATCGAACCCGCGCCTCCTGGAAACCAACCTCAAGTCCCGCTACGTTCAAATTTTTATACATTTTCTTTTTTCATTTTTTTTTTTTTTTTATGTTTTTCTCTTTTAAGTGAATTATAGAAATAGGGCAAGATACCTAAGTTACCTAAGAGAAACTTAAGTACTTTTATTTTAACCTCTAACCATTTTAATGAAATGCACATTTGTGGTAGAAACTTTTTCATTTCGTTACGCCGCTTGAACCTTTAGTTCGAAATGCGTTGCTCACTTCATCTTAAGTTTTATTCAGAGATAGAATTTTCAAGTACGTCTTTATTCCTAGAGCACTTGAAGGGTGTAAAGCCTGCGCTGTTTCCACATCCTCGCTTCTGGCGTTGGTAGGACTGTGTTATCGTAGGCTTTCAGCGTTTCCCCTTGGCGGAATCAAAACGCTGTGGCGGTGGATGTATGAGTCTATAGTCCCTAGTTTTCGTTTATATTACAATACAAGTATTCCAAGGTACGTTTTTTTCTTTTTATTTTATATTTATATTTATTTATTTTTATTTAGCTTTATGCTGTGCTTCGGTCTCCCACTTTCCGCGGAATTCCAGATGCATTCCGTGTTGAGTGACGGATCTCAACGCCGCGCTTTGCCCTGTTACAAGAGTGGGTAACGAGGCTCGAGTGGAAAATAGAACCCACAACCTGTCGCGTTTACTATCGCACGCTTCTGCCCCTGCGCCACGACTAGCCGGGATTACTATATTTTTTTGTATTGTGTATTATTCATAAAAAAATATCAGTATCAATTATATCACTATTAACCTTATAAACTTTATGAAATTGTAAAATTTCATAGTATAAAGTTCCCATTTTTATATATATGTATTTACTTTGATTTAAGTATTCAACTATAATATATTTAGATGAATTTTTAAGTGTACCTACCCAAATATTTCCAATCACGATCATTATAAAGTGTGACTACGGTTAATAAATAGAATAAATAAAAAAAAACAGCGTCACGTTGTATCCCGCAAACAGAGGGGTAGGCAGAGGGGACCTAGTGTTAAGACACTCCGTTCCCCACTTTCTACTGAATTCTGGAGGCATTACGTGTTGAGTGGTTTGCCTCGACACCAGAGCGAAAAAATGGAAATATAAATTTAAGTAAATATTTCATCTCCTCGAGTGGGTATCGAACCCACAACCAGTCGGTTATACAGTCACACTTTGTGCCGCTGCGCCACGACTAGCTCGGTTAATAAATAGCTGATGCATAAATACGCCTACTGGGTGCCTAGTCGTTTGCCTCATATAGAAAATAATTATGATTTTCACATTCGCTTTACCAGACGTGATTATATATTGCATTTGTTAGTTCGCAATTAATTAAATTATTTGTCACATTCATCGATTTCGATAATTTCCTGTAATAATGGATTTTAGTTTGTATTTTGTTGTGCCTTCACTAGATATTTACTATGTTTAGGTAATGTGTTTGACTTTTAGAAACCCTATAAAAAAATGAATGCGGTATTGGAATCTACGTTCCTGGAAACCGTCGGCAATTGTTAACATTAAAAAGCTTAAAAATAATTCAAAAATGTTTTGTTATGAACAATATATAAAGAAAATATAAATATTTGAAACAAGGGAAAGAGAGAAAAAGGAAACAACATTTTTATATTGACATTAATGTGGAATTCACATATAATAATGAATATTCACCATTTTAAGAAGAATAAAGATATTTTTTTTATTTTGCCCACCTTATCTATTCTTAAATTTTCGCTTCTCTAACCAAATCCTTTTTAGGGTTCCATACCTCAAAATGAAGTAACGGAACCCGTATAAGATCATTGTGTTTTCCGTCTGTCAAGATAATTTATCGCGATATCGAGTCGAGGTATCAAACTGAAATTAATATCAAATATTTATGTCTTCAGTTTCTTGAAGTAATAAAAAAATAAAGCTTCTAAGTCAACGCAATCAAAAGAGACGAGCACATCCATCAATTTTGCCGGAAACCTATAGGATACTTCCCGTGGACCGTAGAGTTATGAAATGTATCACGAATTGGAAACTTATAATACAAAAAAAGGATAAAATCCGAAAAGTGAAAATATATTTCATAGTAAAAAAATTATTACAAACATATATTTGTAGTTAATTTAATACTAAATGTATGACATCAAGTCAATTTATCGAGACAAAGGATTTTATTCACCGCGTAATCAAAACGTACACGATATTTCCGTAGACCTACAATTATGGAATTTGGCAAGAAGTGAGAGCTTGCTGTACTTACAGAAAAAAGAAAAAATAAAAAAAATGGCATTTGGACTTTAAACATAAACTTCTATTAAGTTATATTCAGTAGTTCATTTCATATAAAATGAGTGCAAAATTAAGTTTGTCAACTTTTATAAGTTATATTTTCCGTTGACCTATAATACAGTGGACGACTCTGACTGACACTTATATTTTTTTTTTGTAAATCCAATTGTTTATGCAAGCTGAACTTGAACTCATATCGGTCGCGCCTCAAATAATTTTAATTTATTTATTACATTATAATTTAAGACCATCATGGCGCATTGACAAAAGGGTGTGACTGTAAACGTGTTTGATTCTCACTCGAGGAAATAAATTATTATTTATTCAATATGTCTTAACAGTAGGTTCCCTCTGCGTCCCCTACTATTTGCGGGATGCAGCGTGAAGCTGAAAAAAATCATACCGAAAGCTAATAACAGCGATAACAGTAGTGTGAGATATAAATAGGATAAATTGGGTTCAGTACTCAAAGAGGCAGATAGAAGATCGCGTAAGCAAAACACGTGCACATGGAGTCAAGTGTACGTGCCTCTAATGCCAAGATCGAACTTCCAACTGACCAACCATAAGAGAACCGCGGTGAAACAGCAGTTTACTCCTTATTTGCTATTCCTGTTATGTAGGATTGCGTTTCATATTAAAATGGTCACCCGGCACCTCGTAGTCACGACATATTTTATCAATTTATGTTATTTTTATCAGATCTATAATTGATTGGGATATTAGTAGTAATTTTATTATTATTTATAAGTGTAATAAATAATTATAAGCAATGTTTTAATTTCTATTTAACATATATTTTAAATATAAATAAAATACTATTATATAAAGATATTTTTGTATAGGTATATCATTTTTAATTTGTACAGTGAACACAGGAACTTATAGAATATAATTAAAATTAAATTAACTTGTTCTCCGAAATTTTCTTTTAATAATTTCACTATTGAAATTAAATTACGAATTCTTTTTTGGAATTTCGTATAAATTTAATAAATATTTAACCGTTGACCTACAGTTCTAAAATTGATACTGAAACGGGACTCCGAATTGAACGGACACCCTGTAAAATAAAAAAACTTTATATTAGCACTTACCTACCACTTTTAACTACGGTAGGTAGGTAGAGAGAACCTAGCGCAAAGACACTCCGTTCCCCACTTTCCGCCGAATTCTGAAGGCATTGCGTGTTGAGTGGCGGAACGCCGCACCGCCGCTCAACGCCGCATAAATAAAGTAGTAAAAGATTGTCAATCTATCAAAAGAATTAAAAAAAGAAGATTAAACTTTACAACACTATATCGAAATAGATAATCTTTAAAGCTAAATACTTGTTGTTAGTGCTGTAGTAACAGCTTGCGTTATTGTAACTTTGTCCATAAATTCTTATATTGCACATTTCTATAAAAGTCAGTACCAACTTCGAGGTTGATTACAACAGATTGTGGGACTTGTACTTTTAATTAAACTAAGTGCCACTGTAGGAACTTCCCCAAAAGTTATACGATAAGGTTTTGTAACTTCGTGCATGGAGATATTTTGTTTGAACAACAAATAAATATTTGTTTAGATATATTATGTAATTTTTGCTTATGCTTTCTATATGTAAACATTTATATGCATGCGTAATGTAATCTTGAGGCCAGTCGTAGCGCAGGGGCACAAAGTGTGACTGTAAAACCCACTGGTTGAGGGTTCGATCCCCACTCGAGGAGATGAAATATTAAACTACTTAAATTTATATTTCCATTTCTTCGCTCTGGTGTCGAGGACAAGCTCGGCGTTGAGTTCTGTCATTCAACACGCAATGCCTCCAGAATTCGGCAGAAAGTGGGGAACAGAGTATCTTAACACTAGGTTCCCTCTGCCTAACCTGCAGTGTGCGGGATACAGCGTGAAACTGATTTATTTATTTTTTATTTTGTAACGTAATCTTTTGTCGTACTTTCCAACTTAGACCAATAAACTTATGCGTTTTGATTTTTAGTTAAATATTTTATTGGATTTATATTCAAGAATCACGGGTAATATAATTGAGAAATAACTAATTATTTCTTAATTATATTTAATTGGTAAATAACTAAATATATTTTCAGTGTATGTTTGATGCTTGCATTTGCATGAACGAGCTTGTTTGATGAGATGGCTTAGTTTAGATATTGTATCAATATATGTAATAACTAAAGATTTAAATATCGTATCATGCAAAGCCTTTTCATAGAATTATAATTATGCTGTAATTATATCCAAGTCCACCCGATTCGAACTCTTGTTTTTCCTATTTTCCTCTATGCCGCTAAGACAAAAGAAAAAGAAAAAATTATGCCCTAGAGTTGTGCTGCTGAAGAAAGATGCGTGCATATCGTGGACAGAATTCCGTATAAATGTCATCAAAGAGTGATTATCAGCAGCCGTAGAAGCCCGCATTATTAAGTTTTTCGGTCACATCTCCAAGAAAGGAAACGATTCCATTGAACGCCTTATGGTACAAGACAGAGTAGAGAGTACCACTCCACGTGCTAGATCATCTATGCGATGGGCCAACCAAATAAAGCCTGCTGTAGGCGGCCAATTACATAAATGCACTAGAATGAAGACCAACACAATGAAATGGCTAGAAATTGTGGCAAAAAGAACTAAAGCCAATAACGTGAGTGCAGGTTGGCCACGACCGCTCTGTCAAGAGCGTAACCACACAGAAAAAGTAATTGTATGAAATTAGACGTCATAAATATATTGCTTCTATAATACTTTCTTTTTTCCATAATGGAGCAACTTCTTTATTGTACAACTGAAATAAAACTTTTGTTAATTACCAAGAGGTACGTTTATAAACCAAAGCACACCTGCCAAGAGGAAAGAAAGAAAAAAATGAAAAGAAACAATGGGAGCCGTAATTTAAATTTCTTTTAAATTATTTCGTCTACGTCCAATGTTTTCAAACTATTGCTCGTACAGGTCAAGGGGCAGATGGTGGCCGACTAGGGGACTTCTGCTGTTTACTTATCGACTGAGGTATTTTCACTTAAAGCTTTTAAATTATGGGGAAACCTTAAATAAGTATTTAACAGATCACTCTATGATTATCATTTTAAAACTATTTTCTATTATTTGAAAATTATATAAATTATTTACCCAAAAAACTATGCGGCGAAAATAAAATTGTATGGAAGAAAGCAGCAGTTTTAAAATGAATTATACACCTCGGGCGTTAGGGGTGTACTACGGTTCACGCCCATCACTGCAGTATACAATGAACACCCAAGACACGTCAGAATAAACGCGTCGCGATTACACGCTCTTAGGAAAATTGTATTTTACGTATATTAAAAATTATTTCCATACAATGTAAGTTCACTGGCCTTTTAAAAATTCATTGAGGTTCTGCACGTAGACGTGGTATCAGCTCGTGAGTGCCTTGCACAGATTAATATTCGAAACGGGTGTCTATCCCCGATACAACAATAGCTACGGCCTCACGGCGCATGCATATTCGAATAATGCCCATATAATGTTTCGATGAAATTGGCTCTACGGTCGCGTGCCTTATAAGCTTTAGTATCTACTTTGACTTTCTAGGAGCGACTGGACTATAATAGTCATTTACTCTATACTCTAACATAATTGAGTAATTCTTTCTATTATATAGTATTTTTATTATTTTTTGTGATGTAATTGCATATAGCTATAGTATAGAGTTGTGAATAGTACGTAATGACTGTGATTAAAGTAGTGTGTGCGTGAATATTAATGGTTGAGTGCGGGTAAGGATCCGCTGAGTGCACTCCGGAAGGAAACATGCTAAAGTTTTGTTCACCGGCGGCGAGGCGGCGCGAGCCTAACGCGGTTTGTAACTACTGAAATTTCATGCTGCAATTGTTTAAGTGGCCCATTATACCTACGCGCTACGACCTGATGAGTTTTTCATATTCTCGTTGTGTTTTGTATTGAAATTTATGAATTAATTTGGGAACGGAGTGTCTTAACACTAGTTAATCTCAATAAATCTAATCTAAATAAATAAAATTGAAAATGTCTATTCATTAGTCTAAAAATAATTTAATAGATTTATAAATTCAGTCGTTGTATTTTATTTGATGCCTAGAATATCTCCATAATATCTCCATAATGCTTAGATGTAAAGGTCCATTTACTTTTATCCAAGATAAAAAATAGATTAACTAAGAATAAAGTTTCTTTAGTAATTTACTATAAAATTTCCAACACAGCAGGAATTCCAACGGAATTTCAATATTTATTTTTTAATCCTGAGTAACACTTTAAAACATTAAAGAATTATGTCTGCTTTTGTATAATAGATTAGATAAAACCTTTTTGTAAAATAATATAACATTGTTTTATACAATTTTAATATAATATAGTGCGTTTTAATGTATAACATAACGATTTACTGGTAAAACTACAATCATTATGGTTCGTTTGCATCCGTACAGTGATATTATTTTTATAGGTCACATTTGCTTTGGATCGCATTATCGGTTAAAGTTATTGCTTTTGATAATGGTTTTAATTGTTCCAGTTGTTTCCGTATTTTCATTTCATGTTATCTATTATAATTTTATTTTATATATAAGTTTTTTAAACACGCTGCATCCCACACATAGTAGGGTAGACAGAGGGAGTCTTGTATTAAGACACTCCGTTTCTCATTTTCCGCCGAATTTGGAGGCATAACGTGCTCAGCGGTGGAACTCAACGCCACGGATGATGGAAATATTAAATATTTTATTTCCTCGAGTGGAAATGGAACCCACTACCTAGATGAATATATTATTAATTTCCATTAAGACTCTTTCACGACCTCATCTACGAGCAAACGTCTACAAGTAATAAATCGAATATAATGCCCGACATTTTTTAAATGCACACAGTAGTTTCTGAGATTAGCGCGTTCAATCAAACAAGTAATAACTCTTCCGCGTTATAATAGATACTAGGATAATAGGTAGTATAGATGAATAGCTCTTCGTTAGTTTATCTAAAACTTTAAGCGACTTGATCGATTTGAATGCAGTTGTGCGTAAAGATACCTAGAAAAAATACCTAAATAAAAAATCAGCTTCACGCTGTATTCCGCACACAGAAGGGTAGGCAGAGGGAACCTAGTGTTGGGACACTCCGTACCCCACTTTTCGCCAAGTTCTGGATACCTAGATGGTTTGAAAATATGAATGCACCCAGTAGGTGGCGCTGTAGTCGGTGCGCACTATAGCAAACCAAACTACTACTATATGAATTAAGAAAATAATACTTAGTCGAAGTTATTCTTCATATTTAATAATTTTTAGCTGAAGTTAGCATAAAATCTAATTTAGCATTGAGCATATTTTTTTACATATATGTGTGTAAAGTGATTTTTTTTTCAATCAAATTGCAATCCTGCGGGAATTTCTGTAAATAAAAAGAAGCAATCTGCTCTATCAGCCAGAAAAAATCCTATAAAAATCGGTCCATCTGTTCCTGAGATTAGCTTGACCAAACAAAAAGACATCAAGTAAAAAAATAAATGCAGTTTAAAAACACAGTTATTATGAAATCATACAATACGCTTGTATTGGGCGAAACCGCTGGCGGGCCGCTAACAGTATATAAAAGTGAATAATTTACTTTTTATGCTTGAAGATGTTTAAAACATTTTTGGGGCATCACTATCTAAATATTAAAATAATAATAAAATCATTATTCTATCTTAACTAATTTTACTATATATGGTTTCTATGTTTTTTTTTCACTTCACCTAGTCTTTTTATTAATCTACGTATGTATATATACTGAATGTAGTTAAAATAAAAACAGCAGTAAATTATTATATCTTCTAAGCACTAACCTTCCGTAACATCATTCATCCATTATCATTTTTAAATATTTGTTTTTATCATCATCCTTTTACATTTTTATTTTTGGTACCTACATAAACGTTGGTTTTTCCAGGTAAATCCAGGGCGGAAGGCGTCGCTGAGTGGGATCCGTGAAGGCGATGTCATAACTTCAATCAATGGCAAGGCTACCAAGGACATGAGCAACTCAGATGCACATGCGATGTTACGATCTGCCGGACCCGTGTTACGGTTAGGGTTAAATGAGTAAGTTTCTTAGTTTTGTTTTTGTTTAGCGAGAAATCTTTAGAATTTCCGATTACCCCTATATTCCGTTTTGTCAACTACACATGCTTAAGAATAATTATAATTGATTTATTTATAAGCATAATCTTATTATAAATATTATCTTTGAGGCCAGTCGTGGCGCAGGGGCACAATGTGTGACTGTAAAATCGACTGGTTGCAGGTTCGATCCCCACTCGAAGAGATGAAATATTTACTTAAATGTATATTTCCATTTCTTCGCTCTGGTGTCGAGGCAAAGCGCGGCGTTGAGATCTGCCACTCAACACGCAATGCCTCCAGAATTCGGCAGAAAAGAGGAACGGAGTGTCTTAACACTAGGTTCCCTCTGCCTACCCTGCTGTGTGGACACAGCGTGAAGCTGATTTATTTGATTTTTTTTATTTATTATCTTAGCTTTTAAAGTTATTTTGTTCCTAAAAGATATAGGTAATGTAAATTCTTTATTTATTATAAAAAAAAACGATTATTTCATATAAAAAAAGAATTTTTCAAAAACACTTGTTATACGTCGACAAGCTCGCATTAAATCAAGTTATACAAATGCAAACAATTGAGCTCCAGATTTCCATAATAGTACAGTCAAGTATAAAACTGACAGTGAGACAGAGAGATGCAAAGTGACGTGGACTACAAAGTATCGCCGGATAAAGGATTTTTAAATTTTACTGAATATCACTCGGTGTCGCTTTGAAGTCGCCATTTTGTGAGTGACTGTACCGGAGATACGTTAATCTAGTTATCTATGGTACGCTCCACACGATATTTGATCTCTGGAACTGTTTTGCAAATGGGAAATGGTGGAAGCCCAAGAATTAATGAAGCCAGTTCCATGTAGCGATAGGAGGCAGGAGGCTCGATTACCATTCTGTGATTGAAGTAGTATATTTTCTTTATTAGGCTTACTTTATAAAACAAATTGTTTTCTATTTAAAGTTAGAGGAAATATGACAAACTCAAATTATATTAAACTATTGTTTAAATCAAAATCAAGTTTAAAAAAGAACAGCTTCACGCTGTATCCCGCACACTGCAGGGTAGGCAGAGGGAACCTAGTGTTAAGACACTCCGTTCCCCACTTTCTGCCGAATTCTGGAGGCATTGCGTGTTGAGTGGCAGAACTCAACGCCGCGCTTAATCTCGACACCAGAGCAAAGAAATGAAAATATAAATTTAAGTAAATATTTCATCTCCTCGAGTGGGGATCGAACCCACAACCAGTCAGTTTTACAATCACACTTTGTGCCCCTGCGCCACGACAGGCCTCAAGTTTTAAAAATGCCACATAAAATGTTACTATTAAACATTTATATTTCTAGCAACTTCACAATTATTTCCCGCATAGTAGAGTAGGCATATCAGTATTTTTTCTCTTTTTGTAAAATAAAAAATCAAATTTGCTAAATTGGACGTCCTCATGCAAAAATATTTTATAATATATACTATGTATAAATTTTGCAAAGTTCTAATCTAAGTTTTGTTGTCGCCAGAGACAGGGAGACGTCACCGCGAAGACGGTCTATTGGCAAAACAACGGAACTGAAAAGTAAGTTTATAGTTATCTTGTTACTACTTTTTATATATAAGTGTAACGTCTGCGAATTTGGTATCAAAAGAGAGCAACTATTGTTTATGATTAGAATGCAGTGGTTTCAGGTTCAAATCTATTCGCCCCTATTTTAATTCATATATAGCGTTTTGTATCCTGGCATATGCTTAGATACCACGTGCTGTTTAAATAGAAGAAATCAATGTCACAATAATTATATTTAGTTCCTTAAGAAGAGGCCTAAAATATGAAATCGAAACGTAATGATAAAAATACTAACATAAAAGAATAAAAAAGAACAAACAAATCGAATTTAGTACTCTCATGGTGGAACAAAAAAGGAACCTCAATTCTTTGTATAATATGCACGGAATATTCAAACGCACGCCTTGTTTAAATAAGTAATTTATACTAAAACATAGCTGTGGCATAAAAGTGGAGTAATTTTGACTAAAAGCCTATATTATTTTTGTATATAAGTATAATGTCATTATAAAGTTAATGTTGTTATTAGGAAGTGCAGATTATAGAAAGTCTTTCTTTTTCAACTTCACGGTGTATTCTGCAAGGTAGACAGAGGGAACCTAGTGTTAAGGAACTCCGTTCCACATTTTCCGCCGAATTTAGACGGCAATGAGTGTTGAGGCTGAATTCGATGATGGCCTCCATACGACAGCGAATAAATGAAAATATACATTTGAATAAATATTTCATTTCCTCGAGGAGTATCGAACCCACAGCCACTCGCGTTTATAGTCACACACTTTTGCCACTTCGCCACACTGGAGGCCACGATTGACTTCTCTAGAATATGTTTATTAAATTAAAACATAATTCCTAATTATTTTGTCCAAAAAGTAACTAGATTTTAACCTCGTTGAAATACTCGCCCCAACCGCAAAGGCGACTGACCCATTAAGTAGTTCGTGTATAAATACATACCTACTATGAATCCAAGAGATGAACTACGTTTGTAATGATCATGAATAATGCTATACCTAATATATTTTTTAAAAAATACTATTAAATACTATTAGCTTGGAAATATTTTAATGTAATTAATTATATTCTACGAATTGATAGTGCGGCGTTGAGTTTCGCTCAACTCAACTCAATTTGACGAAAAGTAGGGAGCGGAAATGTCTTAATAGGAAGGAAGTGTCTCATCACTTCAGGTTCCCAGGTTCCCTATGCCTACCCTGCTATGTACAGAATGAATACAGCGTAAGGTGAAAAAAAATATTACACAATACAGGTTTTATGCGACGGACTGTAATTTAAACAAATATTGTGTATATTTTTAAAATTATAAGCCCGGGTATGAGGAAACGCTGTAAGTGCTAAAAGAATTTAATTCGTTGCTCTTAAAATATTTTTATTTGCTTTTTACCAGCAAGCTAGTAGGTGGCGGAACCTCCTTGTATAAAGCTACTAGCTATTGTAATACATGGAGTTACACAATTTTAACTTGTGCTAAATGTCTAACTAAATGTTAAGTTAAATCGCAATCATGATTATTATTGAAATTAGTCAATCAAATCACGAATAGCATTAATAACTGATGAAATCCTTTTTATTCTAGATGTGAGCTATATAAATAAAAATTCAATCATCTTCACGCTGTATCCCACACACGGGGTAGGCGGAAGGAACCTTGTGTTAAGACACTGTGTTCCCCACTTTCCACCGAATTCTGAAGGATTTTTGAATCTGAAATTTGAATTGATCAAACCATGAGTGGCCTCTGACCTATATAAAAAAATATTAATAATATTAAACTGAGGCCAGTCGTGGCGCAGCGGCACAAAGTGTGAGTGTAAATCGACAGGTTGTGGGTTCGATCCTCACTCGAGGAGATGAAATATTTACTAAAATTTATATTTCCATTTCTTCGCTCTGGTGTCGAGGCAAAGCGCGGCGTTGAGTCTGCCACTCAACATCTGCAGAATTCGGCAGAGAGTGGGGAACGGAGTGTCTTAACACTAGGTTCCCTCTGCCTACCCTGCTGTGTTCGGGAAACAGCGTGAAGCTAATTTAATTTATTATTTAATATTAAACTTATCAACTCACATAATATAAAGCATATTCCATAAATATAAAATATTATCAAGTTATATAAACCAGGCTGATTAGACTCTTTGCCGGCACAAAGAGGATGAAGGTATTAAACGTTATCCTCCAGAAACTGTAATTTGCAGCAATATTAATTGACGTCGTCTTTAAAGTGCATTCAGTAGGGTTATTCAGACTAGATTTGCGATAAAGCATAATGGCGTGCAGTTTTACTTACTATTTAAAGTTCTACTAACTTTCAACAGCGGTAATTTTCTAAATAACAATTTGTTAGAGCATTTACATTACATTATCAGACGACAATTCCGGAACAATAGTTTCTTTTGTATATTTAATATAATTTTAGCAAAGGAAAGTCGTGTTTATATCAACAGAAAAGTCATATTTGTGTAAAGTCACGTTTATAATTTTTTTATGAACTAAGCTAAAAATTCTATAATAATATTTTATAATATTATCTAATATTAATCCAATATTGAGACCAGTCGTGGCGTAGAGGCAAAAAGTGTGACTGTAAAACCGACTGGTTGTGGGTACGATCCCCGGAGTGTCTTTCACTAGGTTCCCTCTGCCTACCCTGCTGTGTGCGGGATACAGCGTGAAGCCTGTTTTTTTAATATTAATCAGATAATAATATTGTCTAATAATAATAATAAGACGGCACATGGAATTCTAATACTATTTTACTAAATGCGCTTTGAATGTTTTTGATAATCTAAATAAAATTTGGTCTATTTTTTGTTACTTCTTACTTAAAGTTTTATCTTAACATATTATTTACAAGGAGAACTGTTGGAAAGCTTAATTGTTATAATTAAGCTTTACTGCCGACGCTTCTTCTTTTATCAACTTTCATTAAAGTAGCCGCCAGATGCACAAAGAGGACTTCTGTATAAAACTCTTTTCTCTTGGAAGCTGCCATTTGCAATGGTATTAGTCGGTGTCACTAAAATGCATTAAGATAATAGAAAATCTTCATTTTTAAAAGATCTTAAAATAGCGAATTAGATTTGAATATTGTTTCATCAAATATATCAAGTTTTGTAATTTTCAATAATGTAACCTTTTTTAAATAAAATATATCATAAAACCCTTAAAAGAGGTTAAATATAAATATCTAATATATATAAAACAATAAATTTCATATTTAATATTCTTTATTTTGTGTTAAATATATAGGTATGTGTAAATAGACGAAAGTACCTCGTTATTATTAAATTATTTGTATATTTAAAATATGTATATGATAAAACGGGCATAGAAAAATAGAAAGAAAAATAATGAGATTTTTTCCGCCTGTACCGTCGCCGGCTTAATGTAATCAGATGCATACTGTGCGTTCCGGAAACGCATGACGTACGGGAAGGAAATTTAATATCCAGTGAAGAAATCTAATTTTACATGAGAAATATAACCATATACTGTAAAAGTTCAGTTTCAGTCCACTATAAATTTTTAACTTTATATTGATATTTTCATATAGCATGTATGCAAAAGGATATCTAGTGTTAAAATATTATCTTCTTCACTTTCCGCCTAATTCTCTATTGGCTTTGCGTATTGAGTGGCGGAATTTAATGGCACGTTTTGACTTGTTACCAGAGCAAGAAAATATTAAATAATAGGAATCGAACCCACAAACACTTGTGTCCTTGCGCCACGACTGGCCTCAAAGTGAATGCACTGCGTATAACGCAATAAATATTTATAAAATACTCACATTTATATATTTTTAAAACGGTTTTATATCATGCAATTCGAGTAATGAGTATATAATTATTCAAACAATAGCTTGTTAAATTAATTGATGCACTTATATTCTTGAATTCGATTAAATTATTCGTCAGAGGTATTGAATGTGAAAATGTATGGAGCTCTGAATAATATTTGTTCTAGTTTTTGAATAATATCAAACTAAATTCACTTTGTTGCTTTTTAATTAAAGCTCGTTTGATTTAAATTGTACCTCTGCATACTTTTTGTTTAAAAAAAACATATACATACACATTTGGTACTGTTTTTTTACAGGTCATCACTTAATTTTCACGCAATGCCTCCAGAATCCGGCAGAAAGTGGGGAACGGAATGTCTTAACAATAGGGAACCTATTGTTAAGACATTTCGTTCCCCTCTGCCTACTCTCCTGTGTGCGTGATACAGCGTGAAGCTGATTTATTTTTAGTTTTATTTATCACTTAATATAATTTACCAGAATGGCTTCAAGTTGTTAAAAAATCCTCTACACATATATAAGGATTTTCATTCTTTAATAAATCACAATCTAATACATTTAATTCTATTTCAGGACCCTCGCAACTAATATCTGAAATAAACAGTGGAAGAGCAACGCCTCAAGCTCCAGTATACGCCACAATACGGCCAGCGACTTCGAACAACAAACTTTCATCGCCGATACGATCTCTAAACTCCCCGCTCAGTTCGACTCCGCTTATAAAGTCCGTATCTCCTGAGCCGCTCAAATTTCACCCAACTAATCCTTTCTACTCAACACTGCCAAATTATACTAGTACTTCAAAACTTCCCATACCAAACGGCAAGCCTTCAAATACTCCAATACATAGATCTACAAAATTGACAGATCCATTTAAAAATGAACATGATCTTAAATTATCATCATTCTTTTCGAAGAAATTCGACTCTGGTCCTAACAGTGTACAGAATATTAGTTACGAACCGCAAGTGAGCAATTCTTATGATACTCCATCAAAGTGTTCCACAAGTGACAAATATAGTTCCTTTTCTGATAGTCAAGTGTTATCAGAATCTAGAAAAAATAACGATATTAAAGATAACATTAATCCATTTGATTTAAAAAATAATGATATTAGATATAATTTGACATGTTCAGATGAAAAGATAAATAATAAGTCTATGAATGGATCTACACTAAATTATTCTAAGAGCGACGGTGATTTTCGATTAAATGAAGAAGTTATTAAGCATTCGACGATATCTGAAAAGAAAATTAATGAGGTCGAGGAAATTAAAACAATAAGGAAAATAACATTAAATGGGTCTAGTGAAAATCGAAATCATACAAACGGAGGGTTAAGTTATTATGACGATAAAGAGTCAAAATTCAACACAGACACTCCGAATACGAAATCTTCAAGTGAACGTATTGTATCAGCAACACCAAAAAACAACGATTTTCTTAAAAATAATATCGACAAATCTGAGAATATTAAGCGAGAATTTTGTCACAATATAAGTATTTACAAGAGTCCAGAAGACATTAGTTTTGGTAAGTAGTTAATATTCTAATTTTTATATCTTTTCGTGGACTACAATTAAACGGCGTCGCCTAAATAGTGTGTGGTAGGCTTATCTGACTGTGATAAATGATTAAAATCTAATTTGGGTAATATTTAAATATATATATATACATAACGGTCGGTCTGATTTAAGTAAGCGCAGCAAAGATTTCTATTAACATAAATATATTCTATTAACTATAAATATACGGAATAAAAAAACGGAATGATTTAACACTAGCTTCTCAATGGCTGCTTCGCAATATGTGGGTGATTTAGTTATTTGTGAAATGCTTAAATGTTTAAATGTTATGTGTATAATCTGTATGCAGAATAATGTTTATTAGTTGTTGTTATTGTCACATTATAAGCATTTTTAAAATTGACGAGACGCAGACAACAGCTAAGTAAAAAATTTCCGCACATTTTTTAAAATCATAATATTTGCTTCTTACTTACTTATTAACAGTCTCATTAATCTCTTATCATATTCTTTTAAAATTTAGAGCAAAATTTTAAACATTATTTTAGTGGCGGAATTGAATGTCGCCCTCTGTTGTACCGAAGTAGAAGAAAGTGAATAACTTAAATATAATCATCATTTCAAGTGAAGAAGCTATCCTACTACGGCACGACGAAGCGCGACGGTCTGTCGTGTTTTCAATAATTTTTATTTGTCAAATGCCATCCAAGCATCCATCATCCATTCCAAGCAATATTTTTTTCTAATTGCCATTTCTTTTTAATTTTTATATGTTAATTGAATAAAATTATGCCGCTGAACAACTTTTCTTAAGTCTTAATGAAACGAAGTGTCTTAACACTGGATTCCCAGGTTCGCTTTACCTAATTCTAATTCTTCTAATTCTGGATAGAGCATGTGAAGTTTTAGTTGACAAATAACGAAAAAAAAATCATTCAAATCCGTCCAGTAGTTAAAGATGTGCGTGTAAAATATACAAACGTGCAGAAACACCAAAATAGACAGGCGACGAAAATTTAAAAAACATTGGTCGGTATTTTAAAATGTAGAGATATGTTGTTTTTACCATTTGTTTATAGTTGGAAAAGATTATAGAATATTTTATACTTTCTCGATAAGTTCACAAGATTTTTTTAAATATATAATGTAACTTTTAATGTTTTATCTGTTTTTTAATTACTATTGCGATGAAAATCCTTAATTTGTTTTTGATGTCTTTTGAATTACACATACCTACATATTACGTGACATTAAAACGGTCAATATATTATTTTTAAAATTTAATGTTTAGCTGGATGTCGTATTACGTGTGTTTCTTATTTTATAATGTAGCACATTTCAAAAGAGTGTGAGAAAAGATAAATGATATAAATTTATACAATTTAATTAAAAAACGGAAAGTTTACAAATCTTGTTATAGAATTAAATTTTGAAAATAATACAATAACTTTATCATTATATGTATATATATTTAAATACTAAGCAGTCTCCTAAGACTAAGAAAATAATTTCAGAAAATTACTTTCTCGACTTACGTTTTTTAAACAAGGCCTATTGAATTTCGTGAATCCCTGTTATTTTTACTTAGAATGGAATGAGATCAGATTTCTCCAGACTCATTAATTTTAGCAATTTTCCTTAATTCTCACAGTTTTGGCAGATTTTCAAACTTAACGCAAGTATTTTGATGAAAATTCGAGTTGACTTACCGATAAATTAGTTTTTAATCGAATCACCTCTGTCTTATTTTGTTCATACATAAAGCTTTATTTTAATGTAAAAGTTCGTATTATTCTTTGTTTCTTGTTCTTTTACGTATTATATAAAGTATGTAATATAAAGCTCATAGAAGATACATATATTCTCACACCATATTTTCTCCAGGCTATTTGTGCTATTAAAATGGCATTTTATTCAATTTTTATAAAAATAAAATATATGTTTGTCACAATACCAGCCCTAGACGGAGCTTTATTAGATATTAACAAATTTAATATCGGTGAAACACTACTTAATGTATATGTAATTAACAACTTCTTAGATTAAGTAGTATCTGCCTATTTCTTTATATAAGAATGTACAACCCAGCCCAAAAATTTGCAACGACTATTGATTCGTATTCATAAAGACGCTTGAATAAGAAAAAACCATTCATTTTACTATTTAAATATAATAACATTAAACATAGTAAGATATTCTAAGTTTTAGTTGTTTGCGGTTGTATAATTCCTTCATTAAATGTATCAATTAAATTATATTATTAAATATATTTTATCATTAATTATATTATTGTGTTTACTATTGTTTATTATGAATATTAATATAGAATTTTCGACTTATGAACAAAATTGTAAATCTTACTGGCTGTGATATAAAAGTCTATGTTAATAATCGCGATCTTCTGGGAAGTAAGAAGGATGGTCCCTGTATAGGACCCATAAGAAGTATTGTCCTCATCTCTGGGCCAGTGCCAGTATAAAGTTGACCCATTTGATCTCATAACGTAGACCCAATAGTCCTCGGTTCTACATTTTGGCTTTATGTAGAGAAGTCTCCTCGCTGTGCGTCCTTTACTGCATTTATCATGGGAGTGATTTGGGGAACAGCTTGACCTGGTACCCGTTGCCGATTTTTCTAATCGCACGTTGTAAAAACCTATATGTCCGGAGCGTCTATATATAGGTCCTTAAAATGATACTACGGTTTCTAAAATTTTTTTTGGTTAAGTGGATGACGAGGTCTGTAATCACAAATAGGTATATTTTTTCTGTTGTCAACCCAAGTGTGACTGTAAAATCGTCTGGCTGTGGATTCGATCCTCACTCGAGGGAATGAATTATTTATTTACATTTATATTTTCGTTTCTTCGCTCCGATGTCGAGGCAAAAGCGTAAAGCTGATTTTTTAATTTTGTCTACGTCTTTAATATCGGAATCTATGCTGACGTAATAATGAACAATTATCACATCTTCTCTAAATCAAACGAGACGATTGAAGGCCTCGGGCTGGCCTAGGCGTGGCGTCACGCTTGGAAGGGCTTCAATCTTAGTAAAACTTTAAAGTATTAACTTCTTTTTAACATTTTTTTAAACTGTTAATCCACACTTAAAAAAATAGCTTCACGCTGTATCCAGCATACAGCAGGGTAGACAGAGGGAACCTAGTGTTAAGACACTCCGTTCCCCACTTTCTGTCGAATTCTGGAGGCATTGCGTGTTGACTGGCAGAACTCAACTCCGCGCTTAACCTTGACACCAGAGCGAAGAAATGGAAATCTAAATGTATTACTTACATTTATAAATTTCATCTCCTCGAGTGGGGATCGAACCCACAACCAGTCGGTTTTACAGTCACACCTCGTGCCGCTGCGCCACGATTGGCCTAAAAAAATACTTATTTAGAAAACGTATAAAAATTTGAACGTAGCGGGACTCGAACCCGCGCCTCCTTGACACCGACCAGGCGCTCTGACCACTAAGCTATACGTTCTCATCAAGCAGGTTTTTAATTGTTGTAATTACATTATGTCTGAAGCGATTTTTTTAATTTATTAAATTACTAAATCAGCTTCACGTTGTTCTGCACACAGCAGGGTAGGCAGAGGGAACCTAGTGTTAAGTCACTCCGTTCCCCACTTTCTGCCGAATTCTGGAGGCATTGCGTGTTGAGTGGCAGAACTCAACGCCGCGCTTAATCTCGACATCAGAGCGAAGAAATGGAAACATAAATTTAAGTAAATATTTCATCTCCTCGAGTGGAGATCGAACCCACAACCAGTCGGTTTTACAGTCACACCTCGTGCCGCTGCGCCACGACTGGCCTCTATAAAATATATAAAATTATAGTTTTCCATATACATTTGTTCTCCATATAGTTGTATTAATAAAATTGCAATCTATTCTTCCCCTTATAGTATTTAGTATGTGTATTGATCTATATAAGCGAATCGAGTCAAGGTTAGATAGGATGGGTGCGGCGTTACGCTCTGGAACACTACTTGGATAGTCACCCGAAATCTTTAAGTATTACCACCGTCGACTTAGCATAACGTTCCTAAAACGGCGGTCTGGATAGTCGTTTCTTTTATTAATTTAGTATAAGTTTACATAACGTGAACATTTCTACGTTGATATGTAAAAAAAACACATATAAGAATTTATTAATATAAAAAAAATATGAATTCACCGTGCTTTGCCAGTGCTCCGTATGTTTTCTATCCACCGTCTGAATCTTCTGCGACTGAAACAGATGATAGTACTGATTCCGGTTGTGAGAAAAATGTCGACGTTGGTACTCGAACGAAATATAGCGACCCAAAGCGTAGAACAATTAACAAAGTTAGCAAAAAGATACTAAAAGCGATCGAGCGACTAACGTGTAATATAAAGCGACCCTCGAAGACAAAGAAAGCTGGCGGAAACAAAAAGAAGAATGAGTTTAAAGGTCAGTGTCGTTAGGAATGTTACAAAATAGTATAGTTTATTATATTTGTGTTAACAAATAAAAGTGTAATATACTTGGATGCTATGGAATTTTCGCTTAAACTTAAATTTTAGGTGGGTGACAAAATTTGAGAAATTTTGTTATTAATTTCTTGGAATTTAGGCTCAGGCACGATAGGCATATGCTTAATTTTTAAAGTTTTTTATAATATTATTGTTAAGAAACTTATTTTCGCTGAACCACTATTATATTGCGCCTCCAGGTGGTCAACAAATCCACAAGGCAAAACATTAATACTTGAATTTTCTCAATAAAAATATTCTTAGTAAACCAAACTAAAAGAAACAACATAACATTTTATAAAATATAGTAATATGATATAGACTATACAAACGAAATAACTACACCATAACTATTTCATTATTAATATATTAATTAAGTTTCATATATTAATACTCGTATATCATTTGAAAATATTATTTATTTTCATCTGGATTTGAGTCCAATTGAAAATAAAATATAATTTATCAAAAAACTTTAAGAAACCTTAAGTAATTACTTACCACATTTATAATTTAGCATTTCACTTTTATTAGAACAGACTTTAAACACTGTTTGTTGTTTTAGTTCAGACAATTTACGATGAACGATCCTTAAAAGTTTGGCATTTAAAACTTTTGAACATTTTCATTATTTACGAAAGCAAAGGTGCTAGCATATTTATCGTAGGTCCTACTCAACATCGATTATTAGATTAACATATATATATATATATATATATATATATATATATATATATATATATATATATATATATATATATATATATATATATATATATATATATATATATATATATATATATATATATAAAAAAAAAAAATATAGCTTCACGCTGTATCCCGCACACAGCAGGGTAGGCAGAGGGAACCTAGTGTTAAGACACTCCGTTCCCTACTTTCTGCCGAATTCTGGAGGCATTGCGTGTTGAGTGGCAGAACTCAACGCCGCGCTTAACCTCGACACCAGAGCGAAGAAATGGAAATATAAATTTAAGTAAATATTTCATCTCCTCGAGTGGGGATCGAACCCACAACCAGTCGGTTTTGCAGTCACACTTCGTGCCGCTGCGCCACGACCGGCCTCAATTTTACTAATACTTAACATATATGATTAGTTATTTACACGATACCAACGCACAAATAAATAGGTTAAAAATATGTGTCTGTCTGTTTGTCTATAGGCCCTAGCTGCCTATGTTAAAATAAAAAAAATAAAAAAAAGGTAAACAAACCCCCAAGTTGGGATCGAACCCACAACCGTCGCGTTTTCAGAAAAACATTGTTGAACTACGTCATAAGGCCAAGAATTCATTTATTATTAGCTTACACATTTATTAAAACGATGTTTCTACTGAAATTTGTTTAGTATGTCATGTCGGTACATGAAAAAAAAAATTCTTTACACAAAGTGTATGTGATATTACTTAAGCCTTATATTTGTTAAGGAGTCTAACAGCAAAATTAGCAACATAGAATTAGTTCATTATTTTTTTTATTTAGGTTTAGGTATTCATTTGATAATAGTAATAAATAAATCAGTTTTACGCTGTATCCCGCACACAGCAGGGTAGGCAGAGGGAACCTGGTGTTAAGACACTCCGTACCCCACTTTCCGCCAAGTTCTGGAAGCATTGCATGATGAGTGGCGGAACTCAACACCGTGCTTTGCCTCGAGTCCAGATCGAAGAAATTAAAATATAAATTTAAATAATATTTATAATGTTACATAAATATTTCATTTCCTCGAGTGGGGATCGAACCCACAACCAGTCGATTTTACAGTCGTACTTTGTGTCCCTGCGCCACGACTAGCCTATTTGATAACAGTAATAATTAATAAAAAATAAACTTTATTAAGTGACTTTTTTAAAAAAATTGGAATTTTTTGTAACCTTCATTGGCTAAAAATATTAAAATTTAAACAATGCACCTCATAAATTTGGTCGCACTCGACAACGTGGTTCCGATAAGGCGTTAAAAGTTATGCGTCCATGTTATTTTTACATACGAAACGTGTATTCATTATATTTCCTCTGGAACGGATTCGGGTTTTAAAATTTCTCGTGTTATAAAGTTAATAGCCTAATATTATTATATATACAGCTTCACGCTGTATCCCGCACACAGCAGAGTAGGCAGAGGGAACTTAGTGTTAAGAGACTCCGTTCCCCACTTTCCGCCGAATTCTGGAGGCATTGCGTATTAAGTGGCGGAACTCAACGGCTCGCTTTGCCTTGATACCAGAGCGAAGAAATGAAAATATAGATGTAAATAAATATTCCATTTTCTCGAGTGGGGATCGAACCGGAGATTTTATAGTCACACTTTGTGCCCCTGCGCCACGATTGGCTTTTAAAAATCAAATTAGAATTATTATTAAAAATCGATTTATACATAAATTTATGCTATCATTTTATAATTTTGATCCAGATTAAATTGAAAGAATTTTAAAATTGTTTCATTTTATATAAATTATTTACATAATTTTTTTTATAAATAAAGTTTTTCGTAATAAATTGTAAATCGAAATTAAATTGAGAGTATATTAATGTTAATAAATAAAACGATATAACTTTATTATACCTTACAATAATTATTTACTGACAAAGCATATTTTTGTTACATTTAAAGTTTATGTAAAAAAATCCTTTCGAGACTCTGAATACTATTAGGTTCTGGACCCCAAGCACTTATTACCCTTGCTGAGTGTGCAACTTTGGTACAATCTCAGCTCTTGATATGCAAAAAATATGATAAAAAGATCCTTCTTCTTCCTTGTCATATTAAAAATACGATAACTTTAGTTATTCAATAATAGAAAGGAAAAAAAGGCGAATCGATTTAAAAATAATATTTATATTTTTAAGTCCCTGGTCGAATAGATAAGTATTAAAGAAGAAAAAAAAAATAATCCCGCTGAGTTTATTGTAGCGGTTCTTCTCAGGTCTAAAACAGTTTCTTTGTGAACTGGTGGTAAATTATTTGACGTTTAAAAAAATAAGAAATCTAATTTCTTATCTATACTCTATACTTATAATAAATCTGTAGAAAAGTCGTTTCTGTACATTGAAAATATTTAAAAAAAAATTAGCCAGGGTGTTAAAGGATAATTAACAGAATCCATTTCCAACATTTTTGGAATTTTTGTCTGTTTGTCTGTTTGTCTGTTTGTCTGTTTGTCTGTTTGTCTGTTTATGTGAACACGCATCACGTAAAAAGTACACAATAAATTTAAGCAATTTTTATACATAAAAATTACAAAT
>JAATLQ010014340.1:0-14545 GCA_013421005.1 Heliconius erato x Heliconius himera | reverse complement strand
AAATGAGGTATCAGATGAAAGGGATCTGGCTAAGATAAGCTTCAATTTCAGAAAAGCTCGAGACTTCCTAGATTTTTGTACGGAACTCTCGGTGGGCAAGCCCGAATCGCGCTTGTCCGGTTTTTTTTTAACCAAACTGGAGTAAAGGAACTAATTTCAAATATATATTTAGACCTTGAGTAACTATCGAACTTGTTACTCTAAGGTATATGTGGACAATGTCCTAATGAGCCGTGATGGTCTTAATCTTTTAGTTTAACATGAAGTTTTGCTCTATTTCATGATTAAATGACTTTGAAAATTAATGTTTTTTTTATTCCTTGCGGGAATATATTTAATAATCCTTAGGCACGATATATTATAATATTCAGGCATTTGTAGCTCAGTGGCACAGCTTCGACTTCGGCTGTAGTTCAATTTCCAGTCGTTGTAATGAATAAATCAGCTTCACGCTGTATCCCGCATACTGCAGGGTAGGCGGAACCTAGTGTTAGGACACTCGTTCCCCACTTTATACCGAATTCTAGAGGCATTGCGTGTTAAGTGGCAGCACTCAACGCCGCGCTTTGCTTCCACACCAGAGCGAAGAAATGGAAATATAAATTTAAGTAAATATTTCATCTCCTCGAGTGGGGATCGAACCCACAACCAGTCGGTTTTACAGTCACACTTTGTGCCACTGTGCCACGACTGGCCTCAATGATCATTGTAATGAATTGTCATAATCTCTTCACTTTGGTAACAACTACGTGAGGTTAAGTTCTACCACACTAAGTACAGAACGGAGTGTCTTGACACTAAATTCTCTCTACTTTCCGTAAAAAAAAATATATTTTTCGTATCGTTATTTATAACAAATTCCATTTAATTAACAGCAAGTACAATTTACGGAATGAGGGCGTTCCTATGAAGCTAATTGCCGTTTACTACTATTAATTTGCGCTATGTATATATTGCTAGCTCGATATCTATATTATGTACATAGAACTCTCCCGCGAGGCTATGGTGGCGAAGGGGTTCAAGTGTTAAAGAGGCGCTTGTGGTTCGATTCCTAGTCGGGGAATTTAATATATATTATTTTAATTTTCCCGATATAATAACGAGGTAAAACACAGCGTTGAATTCCGCTACCAACACCATCAACATGTAATGCCTGGAGAATTCAGCGGAAAGTGGGAAACGGAAGTGTGTAATAGGAACGGAGAGTCTTAACACTTAAACGTCAGGGTCCCACTACGTACTCTGCTATGTGCAAGATACAGCGTGAAGCTAAAAAACTCTTCCGAAATTGAGTGGCTGACAGACAACGAACAGACGAATTGGACTTTAGTAGAGCACTGTGAGGGATTCAAAATCTCTTACTGGAATTAAAAAAAAATCCTTCTTAAAGTACCATAGAAATAAATAATTTAGTTACTTGCGGACGACTACTAGTAATTTTATATAAATAGAAATCAAGCGAAGCAGAGAGCGGAGAACAGATTGTCTCGACAGTAGATTCTCACCGTGTACCGTACGTATACGCGGGAAAAAGAGTGAAACGTGTGAAATAAGCGAAAACGAACGACCAAATAAAATTTTGGCGCAAAGGGATAATGTTTGATTGTAAATGCAACGGTTGTGGGTTTGATTCCAATTCGGGGTAATTAATCATTTCTTTGCACCTTTAACCAGATAAAACGCAGTACTCAGTTCTGCCACTCCACAAGCAATTTCTCGAAATTTGTGCATTCTAAACAGAGTGTCTTAACACTAAATTTATTTTGCCTACCAAGGGAATTTTATTGGGATACATAGGGAAGGTAAAAAAAAAATATACATGCATACGTCAATAAAGTCATCACATTACCTATAGCTATAAAACAATCGAGCTTTCCAACTAGACAATGAAAGAAAAATTTTAAAAACGCTTCAACCCAATGCATTCGATGCATATTCAGTCATATAATAACGATATTGGACAAGCGAAAATAACCCTTAAAATCAAAACCATAACGATCATAAAAGTTGCCCACATTTTGACAGATGGTCCTCTGGCACAAGATGAAGAATAATGGGATACAAAACACGGCCGACTACCGAGCATTACGTCTAATTCATTAATTTTACACAAATTGTATCAGTCGGGAATGAACCTTGGACTGTCGGTATAGGGTTTAGTTTCACGTGGATTTGGATATAACTAAATTTGCGCAAGTTATACCGGTGTATGTGTGGGGTTGTCATAGAAACTGTAACTCCATGCGCGCGCATCATGTTGCACACACCCTTATATTTCTCCCCTTTTATCGAGAGAGATAGCTTATGTACAGTTGAATACAATAGAAGTTGTTGTGGATGATTTTTTTTTTATATATTTAACTATAAATATTAGGATAGATAAGAGAATGTAGTGTTAGTACACTCCGTAATACACTTTCTGACTAAACTATGTACGAGTATATTCTCAATATTGTAATAAATTATATTAAACCTAAAGAGGTCGTTGTGTAGCAGTAGCACAGCGTCTGACTATAGGCGCGACGGTCGTGGGTTCTATTCTCTCTCTAGAGAATTAATTATTTCCTTTCCCTCTCTCTGGTAACAAGACAAAGAACCACAACCACCTACCAGCACCGAATGTGTGTTATGTGGCGGAATGGAGTGTTTTAACACAAGATTCCTTTCATCTACTCTGTCATGCGAAAAAAACCGTAAATCTGTTTTTTATAATTATACCAACGCAACGTCATAAGAGATTATAGATATAAAAAATGTATATTAACGTTGTCCTTGCTCAATTGCGACGTACATATATGAATAAATAAGTTAGTTGTGTAATTAAATACCTTTGAGGATACTTATGTATCTAAAATAAAAATAAATAAATCAGCTTCACGCTGTATCTCGCGTTCAGCAGCGTAGGCAAAGGGAATCTAGTGTTAAGACACTCCGTTGCCCATTTTCCGTAGATTTTTTTGAGTCATTCCGTATTGAGTGGCGGAACTACACGCCGGTTGCTTTGATGCCAGAGCGAAAAAATTAAAATATTAATAAATAATAATTAATTCCCTCTAGTAGGAATCGAAGCTACAGCCGTCGCATTACATTCACGCCTTGAGCCATGACAAACTCATATATTTATCTATACTATAATAAATATACAATATCAAGTATCACTATATTTTTTATTTTTAACCTCACCCATCTACTACATGATGTATAAGAATTCTCCACTCTCCAACTGATTTTGAAACATCACGTGTTGATCGCCGGAACTGAACGCCGTCCTTTATCTTATTAAAAATGAAAATAATTCTCAATCATAACAACGTTCAACACGACTGTACGTCGTGCCGCACACGAGCGCACTCCCTATACACCTACTAACATTTGTGTGTGTGCGTATTTTATTCCACAGATTCTGCGCCATGGATCCCAGTGTACTTGCGACCATGGACAAGGAGGCACTAAAAAAGCAGATTGAGAACATGAAGTACCAAGCTTCTATGGAACGTTGGCCGTTATCGAAAAGTATCGCTGCGTGAGTAATACAATTTATTACTAGGTTTTGTAGATGTAAGAGCAAGTGACGTCATTGTGACATCATCAGTGTTTGGTTAGGGAGTGGTTTCTGAGTGTGTGGTTCGTTGGTTTTTTTGGTTTGTATGGTTGTCAGGTTTCGTTTTTTTTTATATATTATGTGGTATTTTTTTTATATGTTGTTTATTATTTTGTATGTGTGTGTGTGTGTGTAAGGTCATGTTTATCGTAATCGTCGTATTTTGTTTTGTTACGTACAAAATGTTTTTTTCATACATTTCAATAACATAATCGAAATTGTATTTGAAAATATATTTTTAATTTAAATAATCAATTAAAAAGTGAATGCTAAACAGTGGAATCGTACGTGCGATTGGCGTGACGAGAAAACTATCGATTTTCAACCCGCCATGTAAAGTTCGTTGCAGGATAAAATGAAGCTTTTGCGGACGTGTTCTCCTAAGTTTCCTTTTTAATTTCATATAATTATCATATTTTCACATTTTTTTTTGTGGTTTTTTCCATACAAATATTCTTGAAATTCATTGTATTTTCGTGTATTAATGACGTTTTTCATTGGTTTGTGTTTAGAATATTGTTGCGTGTGTTAAAATATGACACCATGTGTAGATTTAAATGTAAAATTCCCGTTATAAATAGAGTTGTGTCACTAAAATATACATATATCTTTATACATCTAACCGTCTATACATGTAATAAAATTATAGATGCTGTCTCCACATAAAAGATAATTCGTATGAGATAATATGTGGTGTGTGGTGGTGGCATTTATTATTGTAGTAGAAACCAAAACAATAATTTTTAAAGTTTTTATCTATTTATCTTTATTCGTTTGTGCATTTTTTTAAACCAGCTGTGGTTCAAAAATTTAAAAAAATATTACTATATAAAGTTTTTGTTAGGTATAATTGCTACAAAATAATTTAATTTTATTGAATTGGCTGAAACTTTAATTTTTAATGTATGAATGTTGTTTTTAAAATGATCACTTTATAAAGACACGAAATTAGTTCTAATTAGTAAATAAATAATTGAGTATTGTTTCAAGCTGGCGAAGCCGCCAGTTTATATCTAGTAAGAAATATATTCTGTTAGTGATTGCTGAAATTTGTCATCTGGAGTTCTTTGGGAGAAACAAGGAAGGGCTTTTCAAAATTCATACGGGAACCTAAAAATAAGGGATTTTGCGGTTAAAATAATATAATAGTTTCAATATAGACATTTGTATGTTTTTTTTTATTTTTCTATATTAAAATAAACTCGTTTAATTATAATATATAATTTTAATTTTTGTTATAAACACTGTTTTAGAATATTGTAACCGAATGGCTCTAAACTGAACCCATATAGATTTGTAATCTCTGTCTGTTTGTCCGCATATTACAGTCATTTTATTAGTACACAAATTATTTAATTTTATTTATAATTTTAAAGAAGTAAGAGTAAAGAGTATGATGTTGTTTAACTTCACACTGTATCTCGTAACCACTCCGCTGCCCACTTTTCGCCCAATTTTCAAGACATTGCGTGTTGCGTGGTGGAAATCAACGCCGCGCTTTGTCTTGTTCCATGAATAGGAATCGAAATCACAATTGTCGCTTTTACAATTAGACGGTGGTATATTTTACTAAATATGATAAAAAATATGTATATAACCAAGTAACGACTAAAATTCTTGCCTTACATAATTATATAAAATTCAGTTTTTTTTTAATCAAAACAACATATTTTTTTCTATATTATACACAAGTCCTTTTAGTTGAAATCGAACCTATAACCAATGCATATAGAAAGACATTTTCCTAAGACCCACTGTTACACGTCGGCTATATGCTTGAAAGGGTTGACCTATTGTTAAGACTCTACGTTCTCCACTTTATAACAGAATTCAAAACAGTGCGTACTGCGTACTGAGTGGCGGAACTCAAAGCCGATATACTAAGTAATTAATTTAAGCGGAGTAAAACGACGAAGTTATCAAGAGTCTGACAGAAACTGGGTACACTAGGTTCCCAGGTTCCCTTTGCATATAACAAAATACAAATGTTCTCGCATATAACAGGGCCTACCCTGTGTAATACACACACTGAAATTTGACATGCAGGTATCCTTGGGAAGAAATCCCTTTTTTAGAAAATAATATATGGGGCGGCCCCCCTTTATAAAAAAATTCAACAAACCAACAAATAAAATAACAACAATATTAATATAATATTTATTGAGCAATAGGTGTAATGTATAAACAATTATAAAATAACACTTTTATCAACGTATTGCGGTATCGTAAGTTTTCCTCTTCTTTGTTATAGAGGAAGTAAATAATGTACTATTAAATATTAATTTTATATTGTTAGATGTAACAATTGTAACTTGATATCGTGGGTTCGATTTCCACTTGAGAAATTTAATATTTTTATTTTCTTGGCTTTGGTAACGAGGTAAAGTGCGGCGTTGAGCTTCGCCATACAACACGTAATGCCTCCAAAATTTGGCAGGAAATGGAGAATGGAAGTGTGGTTAATTATCTCACACGAACATTATGTTCCCAGGTTCCCTCTGCCTACCTTGCTATTTGGACTACAGCGTAAAACTAAAATATTTAAATGAATATATTTTGAATTAAAATGCAATTGAGGCCAGTCGTAGCGCAAGGGCACAAAGTATGACTGTAACCGCGACTGGTTGTGAGTTCGATATCCACTGTAGCAAACGAAGTATGTATTTAAATTTATATTTTCATTTCTTCGCTGTAGAGTCGAGGCGAAGCGCGCCGGTATCGAAAAGCGGGGAACAGAGTGTCTTAACACTAGGTTCCCTCCTGCCTACCCTGCTGTATATGAGATTCTGCGTGAAGCTGATTTGATTTTGATTTGAATATGCAATTGTTATTGCTTCTGATTTGGCTATACTAGTTGAGTTGAGCTATAATTTTATCTCTACACATGTATTACATATAGCACAATATTCAGAGTATACAAAAGTTCAATCTTTCCTGTTTCCTCTATGAAAAACTGTATTTAAAATTCATTTAAACAACTTAATGGTATCACCCGCCAGTCAAGTCAAGCGTTATATCATGAAATCTGGTAGAAATTTGAGTGGAACCAGTCGTGGGGCAGGGGAACAAGCAAGGAAATGAAATATTTAATGTTTTGATTGCCCGTTGAGTTTCACTCAACAAGCAATGCCTCCAAAACTCTACGGAAAGTGGGGAACGAAAGTGCCTTAATGGGAACAGAGAGTCATAACACTAGGTTCCCAGGTTTACCTCTGCCTACTTCCTAAACCTAAATCTAAGAGGACATGAAATGTACCCCAACCATGCGGCTTAATATATTTTCTAGTAGTTATAGTTATAGATAAAAAATATTTTTATCTGTAGTTTTACCATCTGACATCTCATCTCCCAAAAGGTTCCATTTAAACCGCCCAGCATATACTTGTATGAGATGAAATTTTAGCATAACCCATATCAATATTCTTATGACTTTTGGTAGAAAGAAGGTCACTTTCTTATTACCTATATCATTTATCGTAGCAGAATAATACGTTACGTTTTGTAAACGTGGTTAAATGTACTGTCAGTTGCGCATTCGATTTCGTTTCAAAAAAAAACACACAGCTTCACGCTGTATCCCGCACACTGCAGGGTAGGCAGTGGGAACATAGTGTTAAGACACTCGGTTCCCCACTTTCTGCCGAATTCTGGAGGCAATGCGTGTTGAGTGGCAGAACTCAACGCCGCGCTTAACCTCGACACCAGAGCCAAGAAATGGAAATATAGAATTTAAGTAAATATTTCACCTCCTCAAGTGGGTATCGAACCCATAACCAGTCGGTTTTACAGTCACACTTCGTGCCGCTGCGCCACGACTGGCCTCAATCAATTTCGTCTCGAGAATTTCTGTTTTTTTTTATTATTAAATTTTCCACTCAAATTCCGTTATTCTGCTCGGAATGTTTATATAAAATAGACTGTTTTCACTATTATTTAGCTCTATTTACCCTGAAATACAGGAAAAATCGTGATTCCCCAAAAACATTTATTTTACATCAGAATTCGACCACAAAACTTACGTTTCTCCCCTGACCGTCTACTAAGCTAATAGGGTGTAAAATTCCATGTACAGCACAAACAAACGTCTGTCTAAAATCAATATTATGGACAAAGGACCTTTGTCAGGCCCATACATGGACACTGTCCCGAGCAATTTGAACAGGCAAGTCTTCGTAAAGCATTCCTGTAAATATTGCTTTGGCAACTTAAATTCATTGTTTATATAGGCGCTAAAACGAGGCCAGCCGTGGCGCAAGTGTGTGTCGGTAAAGGCGACATGTTGTGAGTTCGATTCTCATTCAAGGAAATGAAATATTTCATGGTTTTTTTGGTTTGATGTCGATGCAAAACACGGTGTTGTTTAGACACTCAAGACGCAACGCCTTGAGAACTCGGCGGGGAGTGGAGAGCGAAGTGTCTTTACACTATGCACCCTCTGTCTACTCTACTACTGCATGAAGTTCAAGCTATCATGGCGCAGTGGTAATTTCTGATAGAGAACAAAAACGAGACGCTTGTGGGTTTTTCAGCCGGAGGATGAATTATTTTCTGCTAACAAGGCAAAGTGTGGGGTTGAATTACAACACTCATCACGCCATGTTTCTAAAATTGGGCAGAAAATGGCGAACGGAGTGTTTTGACACAAGGTTTCCTATGACCTGATGAAAAAATAAATTTTGACGCAGTGACACTATCTAACATTTCATTTCTTCACTTTGGGAACAGAGCGTGGCATTGAGTTCAGCCACTTAACACGCAAAACATTTAAAATTCAGACAATGGGGAACCGAGCTTATTAACACTACTTGTAGGTTCCCAGGTTCCCTCTGCAGGTTTCATTTGCTCCCATTATTGTGTATTAATTTGAACTTGTAGATATTATTCCCAATACAGACAATTTCCTGGCCACTGAACCATCAGTGTCTAATAACTTATAAAGGGGATTCCATTAAGCGTATTGATTGATAATAATCCGATATAACATGATGTTTATACAGCTGGTCATAGATTAGCTAGATTCTAATCTTATAATATCTATTTGGAACTTTGTCAAAGCTTTTTAGGTTATTTTAGGGTATATTTAATTCTAATAATATATATGGAAAAAAAGAAAAATCCTCTATTGTATCTATGCTTGTTTAATAGCGAAACTCAACGCCGCGCCTTGGGTACCTGAGAATAAAATAATGCTTTCACCAGAGTGTGATATGAGTATATTCAAGAGTAAAGCCTATATATTCAATCGCCGTTCGTGGGAAATGTTAATTTGAAATATTTACGTATTCCGGTATAAGACATAGGGCCGCGTTAAGTTTCATAACAAGTACAACGAAACAGACAACAAGTGGAAAACAATGTGCCTACTTCCCGTAAAAATTAAAACATAAAGACATTGCATCTTGAGTGGCGGAACTTAACGCCGCGCTCCAAGTTATTACAACTTAATTAGGCTATTAGTATCTATGTAGGGTTATTATTGGTCAAAATAATTACTTCACAGGAGATAAAAATATGTAATGAATATTTTTAACATTTTAAAGTGTTATTTCATCCACTCTTTAACCAATCGGCCTTTAAAAAAGCCGGCCGGAGTACTGGTAATAATAATTTTAAAAAATAGATCTACTACAGGATATCTTTGTATGCAAAATTTTAATCTGTTCATTATGACAGAATATAAAACAGTATATCTATAGAGGAATTACACACTCTTTTTATTCTTTCACAATAATACATATATTCTTTAGATACCCCTCTGCACTACGATGGCGGCTCTGTTCTAGTTCATTTGCACATTTTTCTTTGAAAATTAGTTATAGTGGCATAACTCTAACAGTTACACATGGTATCGTAAACTTTTTTATAGATATTGATGTCTTCTATAAAATTGTAGTACTCACTTTGCTCCATTACCAATAATTTTCACAGCGTACGCGATATAAAGTTTTTTTTTTTGGTATTTTTTTACATGTTTATTGTCTAATTGTAAAAGATTTTTTTAAATCGGTCCCGTAGTTGCGGGGCCTATTCAATTCTAATAAAGAAACAAAAAATCTAATCGATTGTCTTAATACTTTTAGTGATATCGATGCACCTCTTCTCGACCTCTGCAGAGTTACGCCGCTACGGTGCGCGAGGCCACACACTGCATTTTTTATTATTACATGGTTTTCTTTAGATTGATATTTTTAAATTCGTTATATCTTTTGAAAGGAATGTTCGATTTTATTAATTTAAGTATTTAGTATTTTACACGTATTGAAATTATCTTTATTAAAATATCATTTAATGGGATAAGGACTAATGCAGAGGTATGAATAATATGATTTGATTATTGTCGGCACTTTTGTCAACTTTTCAAATATAAAAAAAATGTTATATTGGCATAACTACAGTAGTTGGACATATGGTATCGCGGACTTTTTTATAGATATTGATGGGCTTTATAATACTGTAGAACATTATTTTATTCTATCATCAATAGTTTTCATAGCGCACGCGATGATACAATTTTTAAGATCAATTTATTCACACTTTGGGTTACATTATTGCATTCTTATTAGGGATCCCTATTTTTTTTAAATGTTATATAGCATGCTATATAGCCTATGTTGGTTAGTGAAGATATAGCTTTCTAATAGTGAAAGAATTATTGAAATAGGCCTACAAATTAAGTTAACAAATATACAATTAAAAATAAAATCTTTCCTCTTTATAATATTAGTATGGATTACATTTCCTCGAGTGGAAATCGAACCCAAACCTGTCCTGCGTTTACAGTTCCTTTCTACCACGACTCGCCTCATATTTTTATAAAATTCAAATTAAAATTTGGCTATGAATAACATGTTAAAAATAATAATATAATATTTCCCACTAGGACCCAGAGTTTCCTTCTACTTCTACATACTTAAGTGAAATGCAATAGAAATATACGCCCGGCTTCATGACGAAATTGGATTAGCGGAGGCTATTTTCCAAATGGCTTCCTAATGTATATTACGTGTATCGGTTCGCAAAGACATTTTTGTATGGAGAATAGTGTAAAAGTGATTGTTTTTTGTATTTGTTTTGTAATCGCAAAAAGGAGATTATCATTTTTTTGAGGCCAGACGTTGAGGCGCAGCGGTACACAGTGTGACTGTAGAATCGACTGGTTGTGGGTTCGATCCCCACTCGAGGAGATGAAATATGTACTTAAATTATATTTCCATTTGTTTGCTCTGGTGTCGAGGCAAACCGCGGCGCTGAGTTCTGCCACTCAACACGCAATGCCTCCAGAATTCGGCAGAAAGTGGGGAACGGAGTGTCTTAACACTAGGTCCCCTCTGCCTACCCTGCTGTGTGCGGGATACAACGTGAAGCTGATTTATTTATTTTTTTTGAAAAAATATTATTTGATTGATTGAGTATTGATTTTTTTTGGAGCCAAACGTGTGACTGTACACGTGACAGGTTGTGGGTTCGATTATCACTCGAGGATATGAAATACTTACTGTTTTCCTATCGTGGAACACGGAGCGTCTTAATACTAGATTCTCTCTGTCTACCCTACTATATGCAGAATACAGTGTAAAGCTAAAAAAAAATAATTTTATTTAATTACCTTTTCCTTGAAGTCGGTTGTATATCGTTAAAATTCGATAATATTTACATATAATGTATAAACGTGTACTAAATTTTGTAAATGTGTTTCTTCATTATTTTCTAGAAAACTATAAGTCATATTGAGATTTTTTTTTATTTAAATGAAGTAAGTATATTCAAATTTCGAAAGTCTAAGTATTAGAAAAATCGGTTTAGTAAAAAAACTTCACGCTTTATCCTGCACATAGCAAGGTAGCCAGAGGTAACCTGGGAACCTAGTGTTAAGACTCTCCGATCACATTAAAACACTTCCAGAGCGAGGCCACAGCTGGCCCCAATCACAAAATTAAATTTAAATTTAAAAAAAGTTTTCTATCCTCGGTATAGAAAGTAAATAATCTATACTTATAATAAATCTGTAGAAAAGTCGTTTCTGTACATTGAAAATATTTAAAAAAAAATTGCCATGGTGTTAAAGGATAATTAACAGAATCCATTTCGAACATTTTTGGAATTTTTGTCTGTTTGTCTGTTTATCTGTTTGTCTGTTTGTCTGTTTGTCTGTTTATGTGAACACGTATCACGTAAAAAGTACACAATAAATTTAAACAACTTTTATACATAAAAATTACAAATAAATCAAAGTAGCTTTTAGTGTTTATTTTATTGTAATCGCTTCACTCTATCAAAAGATATAAGTATTTAAGTTTTCAAGAAGTTAATATTTGAGATATTAAAAAATCGATACAAGTAACGCTATCTATTGACAAAAATAGTAGGTACTAATGAATCTTGATACTCTCTTTCGTACACGTAACGCTATCACTAATTGCGATGGGATCTTAAATATATGGCGCTGTGCATAAAATAAAATATAGTTTGGAAGGGTTACCGCTACACTCTATCAAAAAATAATGTACTTAAAGTTTTAAAGATATTTATATTTGAAAAAAAAAAGAAACATACGCAATGATATCTATTGACTACATATCATAATGAATGTTATTATATTGTTGAGTTATTATCTGCTTAACGTTAATTACGTCATGTAAGTGTAATCTATACCTATAATAAATTTAACATAAGCATAGTAGTATTTTTCTAACAATGTTCGAATGGTTACAGTTCAATTGTAAGTCCAAAAAATGACTTTAGAAAGGTCTTATTTATTTGACTGTTGATAAATTTACGTATTTTTAAAGTACAATTGTTCATAGTACTAACTACGAAGTAAACTACATTGAATTGTTGGTGAAGATTACCTTCGTAACAGTCTAACTTAATTCTTAATTATTTAACACAGTGATAAAGAATGACTTAATATTCAAAGAAATATTTTGAATAGGTTCTTCAGTCCGTTCGTTCGTTTATGTTATTAATATTTTTTTAAGAAACCTATAAAAAAAAACACTTTTGGTAGCAACCTCTAAAAAATTGTGTCTCAAGAAAAAATGTTCTGACACTGTTTATAAAAATATCCCGCAGTATTATTTCATAACTTACCAGCGACACGTACCGACATTGCACTATTGCACCTGTATGTTGCATGTATGTATGTGCCAAGGGTATTTTAGGGTACATACCTCAAAATTCTTATAAGATAACTTTGTTGTTTGTCCGTCTGTCCGTCTGTCAAGACTATTTTGTACAAGATCGGTTAAAGGTTAGATTCCTCAATGTTCAAATCTATATTCCCTTAGAGCACGATAATCTATCTTCTAAATCATCGCAATCAAATGACGATGAAATATGAGAGTTTATGTTTTGTTTTTTGTCGCATTTTCTATCACAACTATAGTGTACTTCCCATTGATATACAATTTCAAAATTTGTTAAGAAGTTAAAACTTACGGCACGTATAAAGGAAAATTCCAAAATTATTCTTCAAAAATTGACTACTTATTTGTATTTGAGTCACAGAAAAACCATTAAGTACAATTTTAACCTGTACTTAAATTGATACAAAATTAGTAGTTAAACTTAATTAGTTATTCTTTTGGTGTATCTCCTTTCATGAAACTGGTACGAAAACTCTCGGGGCATGAGTACGACTTGAACTTGCCCGAAAATGTTGAGTATTTTATAGATTATATAAAAATGCCTAAAAACGTGCTTTCTATGTAAATTCTGTATACCAATTATATATTTAACTAATAATGTTACTAATTTAAAAACTGTACAGGAGCTAATATAAGTTATTTTACAAATAATATCGTGAGTACTTATCCAAATCAATTAATTAATAATTAAGGCTGTTTGTAATATATATATTTCTTAAATGAATAATTATGTAATTCAAGCGGGCTGAGCCGCGAGCAGGCCGCTAGTATTAAATAAATATTAAAGTTCCACATCAAGTCACCAAGCTCACTGTTATGGTACTACTGGATTTCAGCAGTGCTTTTAACTCTGTTGATTTCGACATACTTCTTGGCACTCTTCGAGCAGTCAATATTTCTTCAGCAGCTATAAATTGGTTCCGTTCTTATCTCTTCGACCGCCGGCAATGTGTAAAAGCAAACGATGCCACATCGAATTGGCTTGAGCTCACTGCTGGCGTTCCTCAAGGCGGCGTTCTTTCTCCACTTCTTTTCTCAGTCTTTATTAACAATATTTCAAAAGTCATTACTTCTCCTTTCCATCTGTATGCGGATGATTTGCAGCTTTACCGTCATAGTAATTTAAATGAATTGTCTGAAATTTTTGAAGTATATATAGTGATCTTGATGCTATCCAATCGTGGGCGGAATCTTTTGGTCTATTAATTAACCCTAGAAAGTCACAGACTATTATTATAGGCAGCAATAGACTTAGACAAAAAATTGACTGGAATTCTGTGCCAGAAATTCGCTACTCAGGAGTGCCGATTCCTTATTGTAGCGAAGTTAGGAATCTGGGTCTTATCATTGACTGTAACATGTCTTGGATACCACATATCAATGCAATCAGCAAGCGTATGCATTTCTCCTTCCATTCCCTTAAGCGTCTCCAATATTTCCTGCCTCACAAAACAAAAATTATGCTAGCGCAATCTCTTCTCCTTCCAATTCTCGACTACGCTGACGTTTGCTATTTGGATGCGACCGAGGAGCTACTTAACAAATTAGAGCGACTTCACAATCTCGCCATACGCTTTGTGTATGGCCTGCGTAAGTATGACCACGTCTCCCAATTTCGTGCTCAGCTTAATTGGCTCCCAATCCGTCTTCGCCGTGATATGCACATCCTTACATTACTTTTTAAAATCCTTAATTACCAAAATTTTCCTGAATACCTCCGTTCCCGCTTCAACATTCTCCCTCGTCCCTCACGCTCTAGGCGGTCGTGCGTCGTTCCGGCGCTCGAGATACCTATGAG
>JAATLQ010014317.1:0-12903 GCA_013421005.1 Heliconius erato x Heliconius himera | reverse complement strand
TATATATTTTCTTTTATATATTATTTAAAGTTTTTACACATTGACACGGTAGGCCTAGAGAAGAAAGTTAGATTTTTGTTTGAAAAATCTTATAGTTCTTCTCACCATTCTTTATATTATATACTTCCTTCTTTATCTTCTTTACTTCAGCAATCCATTTAGGTTAGAATAATCCGATTGACAACTGGGTGGCTCTTTACACCACTCAGAAAACGGACGAGTCCCTCCGTACAAACAAAAATGCTCCGTACACCGGCAAGAGGCAGCGCGCGCACCCTGGACCTCTCGGGAACCCCAGAGGAGGTGGGTTTCCTGGAGGACTCGCCGGTCCGAACGCCTGAAACCCTGCAAAGACCCCAAAGCTCCCCAACCACCCCGCCCCGTCCCCAGAAATGTAAGACCAACACCCAAGACGGCCGGACGGTCAGGAGGGCCGAGGCCTCGGCTAGCCCGTCGACCTATGGAAGCAGGGCAGCCGAGGCCAAGGCCTGCCTGACCAAAGCCAAGTACCACTTGGGCATCTCGCGAAACTTGAAGACCTGCATCAAGATCGAAGTCACAAACGCGATCGAGCGCTTATACCAGCTCGTGAGGGAAGCGGAGGCGGGAACGAGTGAAGCTGGAGGATGTAGCAAGGAAATGATAGAGAATGAGAAAGATGAAATGATGGAGAAGGAGAAGAGCGAACAAAGGACTGGAAAGGAAGAGGAATTATTAAGGAAACTAGACGAACACGCGGGAATGATTAGAAGAAACGAGGAAAGGATGGAGGAATTAAAGAAGGTATTGGAAAGGCAGAGGGATTCGGTCGAGAAGACCACATACGCGAGCGTGACGGCTGGTGAAACCAAAAGGGTTAGCCCACAGCCAGCCGCACTGCACTCGATTGTGGTCTCCTCGAAAAACGAGATCGACACTGGGGAGGAAGTCCTCGCCCAAATCAGAGAGGTGGTAAAGGCGAAGGAGGGATGGGTGCGAGTCGAAAGAGTGAGAAAGGCAAAGGACCAGAAGGTGATTTTGGGCTGTAGTTCAGCAGAGGAGCGGGAGAGGGTTAAAGAGAGGCTGAAGGCAGCGAGCGATAGGCTAAACGTCGAAGAGGTGAAAAACAAGGATCCGCTTCTGATTCTCTGGGACGTCCTGGCGTACAATACAGACGCCGACATCCTGGACGCCCTAAAGAATCAGAATCGGAGCCTCTTCGACGGCATCTCCGAGGCCGAGTTTCGAGCGGAGGTTCGGTTTCGCCGAAAGGCGAGGAACCCGCTCACCGGCCATGTCGTCATGCGGGTGTCCCCCACAGTGTGGAACCGAGTCTTGGCGGAGGGAGCACTGCACATCGATTTACAAAAAATCAGAGTGGCGGATTTTTCCCCACTCGTGCAGTGTTCACTCTGTCTCGGCTACGGGCACGGTAGGCGGTTCTGCAAAGAAACCGCCCCAAAGTGCAGCCACTGTGGGGGACCTCACATGAGGACAGAGTGCGATAGCTGGCTCAATAGCGCACCACCATCCTGCTGCAACTGTACTGGTGCGAAGGTGGAACGCGCTGACCACAGCGCGTTCAGCACCGACTGCCCAGTCAGGCGCAAATGGGATGCGCTAGCCCGAGCCAGCATAGCCTATTGCTAAGGGCGCGTCTCTCCCCTCCATACTCGCCGAACACATCCCTGCTCGGAGACAGCTGCAGCCCAGAGAAACCGAGCGTCGTCAGAAATTAAATGACGGGGTGCAAAATGATTTGGATCCGCCATTTACAAGCCGCAATATTCTGACGACGAGCCTAGCCTCAAAAAGACTCGTGCTCATACCCAGTGCTCATAAAAGGTCCATCGCAGACTCCCTCTGCGATCGGATGAGGATATTACAAACAGGCTTCATAAAGAAACAAGTTGTAATAGCTTCCTCGAACGCAGAGGGAGCCGGTGATGAAGAATCTACGCCAACTGGAGACTTAAATAGAACTGCTGGGAACAATTTGTCCTTCCATCGGCCGAATCAACTTTCGTCTGCCATTCTGCCAAACTTGTCTCTTGCGGTGGATGTTATAGAAAAATTTTAAAAGTTGCAGTTATAGTTCAATTATAGTAAATTTTAATAAGAATAAATCAAAAATTTTAACTTAAAATAATCGTACATTTTAAAAGAAAATTGTAAATTTAGACAACAGTAAATTTCAGATATCCATCAATGGCCTAGCGCCACATCCTCAAAATTTTTTTTTTAAAAATAGTAGTAACAAATTAATAAACGGATGCACAAAGTCTCTGATTACGTCAGAGGGACGGGAAGTAAAGCACAGAGCTTTACAATATAAAAAAAAAAAAAAAAAACTATACCACATGAGACACATGTACATAATATTATAATAAGTAAAATATTTTTTGTTATTATACCTATTATTAATATCTTATCTTTTGTAATCAATAACTGTTAACACGTCTTAATCATGAATTGCCTAAAATTATCTGTTATATTATATATTTAATAAAAAATATTATTTTATTATAATTAATACAATAAATCCACATCGGAGGCCAGTCTTGGCGCAGCAGTACAAAGTGTGACTGTTAAACGAATTGGTTGTGGTGTCGAGGCAAAGCGCGGCGTTGAGTTTTGCCACTTAACACGCAATGCCTCCAGAATCCGGCAGAAAGTGGGGAACGGAGTGTCTTACACTAAGCTCCCTCTGCCTTGCCCCTTACCCTGCTTTGTGCGGGATACAGCGTAAAGCTGATTTATTTTATTTTATAATTTGATATCGAAGCGAAAAACTGGGAATATTTAATATTTTCATAGTCATTTTCAAATGGGAATCCAACCCACAGCCTATCTCGTTTACATTCGTAATAGGTATTTTTGAATATTCCTCATCTTTAGAACGCCGATATTATGTAAAAAATAGAAACAACACTCTAAACAAAACTCAACTCTATTTTAATTGGATTTCTTTTTGTCATACGTTCTCCTATGTGTAACATTTAATCTTATTTTTTAACCGACAATCTCCTTCGTGTATTCTTCAAACGATTTGACACTGTGAAGTAATTATTTCTCAACTGGTACGTTCTGTACGCTATAATAAAAGAACAGAACAGAATAGAACCAAATCCAAAAGTACTGAGATCGGGAAAACTAAAACATTAATGGACTACAATAAAAAAATCACTCTTTGTACCTCTCTTCTCTAGAAAAAAAAAAAAAACTTTTATACTAAAATTATAAACTGACGAGTTTGTATAGTTAAATGCTAATCTTAGGAACTATAGACGTAAATTGAAAAAAATCTTTCTACGTTGGAATGTCCCTTCTATGGAGGAAAGCTATAGGTAGGTAAAGACAAAGTATCTGCGGTCAGGTGTACTAAGGACTAGGTACTAGATAGATACTAAGGACACAAGAATGTGTCATAACACATTTGTCATGACATATGTGTCATATATAACTCTTTCTCTAGTTATTTCTAATTTCGTCCCGTTTTTGCAAGTCAACGCACAAAATATGTTTTAACGTCTTCACATTATAAATATTTGATATTTTAAATTTTTTGCTGTATTCGTTTTTTCAGCATTACACTGTATTCCGCATGTCGCAGGGTAGGCAGAGGGATTACCTAGTATTAAAACACTCCGTTGCGTATTTGCCGCCGAATTTTGGAGGCATTGCGTGTTGATTAGCGGAACTCAGCACCAGAGCAAATAAATTAAAATTTGAATAAATAATAATTCATTTCCACGCGTGGCAATCGAACCCACCACTTGTCGAGTTTACAGTCATACGCTTGTGCCCCTGCACTGCGGATGGCCACTTTAATATATAAATATATGACATGAGGTTAACATTATATATTGTTATGTAGTTTGAAAGATCTCAACGTACATCTAAGGATAGCGACTTTTTATATTTAGAAAAGTTATAAGGCTATTAAACTCACTTAGCAACATCAGCTAGATGAAGATAATGCTTTAAGTCTCCTTCACTTAAAATATTCAGAAATTCTTGTTTATTCTCCGGTGACACCATCACGAGAGCATCTCTTACTTCTACAGCACCGTGATTCCAAATATCAATATTTAGTTTTGCCTGAAGTTCCATGAGAAGTCTTTGATCCGAACTGTCCCGTAAATGAACGCCGAAAACTGAATATCTGGAATAAATCAATTTAAAATACTTAGCAGGTTAGGTAGAGAGAATCTAATGTTAAGGCACTCCGTTTCCCACTGATATATGTATCTTATTGTTCCATGAAATGCGATATTTAGAATTAGTCAAATGTCAGATATGTCTACAAAGATGTGGAACGGCAATCACTAATTTATCCGAGAGGAACTTGAACCCATAACCACTCACGGTCAGCTGCTGCGCTTCGAAATTATAAAAACTTTCAAAAATACTTACCCAATGTACATATCATGGTTGGCTGCTAACGCTGATACGAGATAAGCACTGAAAGCTAATAGTATTGCCCGCATTTTGCTAATGCCAATGACATACTAAAATGGTTGAAATCCTGCTCGTAATCCTACCAAGTTTGCTTAGTTTTATCAATAAAGATACAGATTATATCAAAATACTATGTTATTATTAATCAATTTTAATGAGTTATCTTATGTTTGCGGTATTTTATCAATTGGATAAATGTATTTTATATTCAGGATTATTTTAGAGTAAAAAATGCAATACGAAGCATGCTGTAAAGTCTCTTTACAGAGATGCAGGCTGTAAAGTCTCTTTATAGAGATCACTCAGCCTGCGTGCGAGTAGGAGCTGGCATGTCGCCCTGGTTTGACATTCGATCGGGTGTTAAACAAGGTTGCGCCATGTCAGCTTGGTTGTTCAATTTGTATTTGGATAGCTGTCTCCAAGAAGTGAAACAAAGTGATATGGGAGTGAAAGTAGGTGACCTGAATGTGAATTGCCTGCTGTACGCAGATTATGCAGTGCTTATTGCATAATCAGAATGCGATTTGCAGGCATTGGTCACCACTCTGAAGAAGGGTGTGAATATAATGGTCTAAGCCTCAATGTGAATAAGACAAAGGTTCTGATTTTTGAAAGAGATGAAGAAAGGGCGGAATGCAAGATCAGTGTAAATGGTAAGATATTAGAACAAGTGAATGAAGTGGTATACTTGGGAAGTATGTTCAGTAGAGTTGGAAGATACGAGATGGACGTGGAAAGGCGTATTGCTGCCGGTAACAGAGTTAACGGAGCCTTAGCTGCATTGATGAGACGGCGAAACGTCAGCACAGCTGCGCGTTTGGCCGTACACAATGCAATTTTGGTACCGACTCTGTTATACGGCAGCGAAAAGTGGGAATTACAGAAGAAGAATGAAAGAATGATGAATGCTGTGGAGATGCGATCTCTTCGTAGGATATGCGGAGTCAGCTTAGCTGATCGAATCCGCAATGAAGAGGTACACAGAATGGCAGGTACTAGCGAGGATGTCACAGTGAGAATGAAGAAGACCGTGCTCAGCTGGTTTGGGCACGTCGAACGAATGAGTGATGAAAGAATGGCAAAAAAGATTTATGATGGAAGTGAGCGGTAAGAGAGGTAGGGGGAGACCTCGGTTGACCTTCGAAATCACAGTATCAAAGATACTGGAGGAAGGTCACGTAATAAGCATGAGGACCCCCCGAAGGGCATGTATGAAGAGGTTGATGACAGTGGACGAGGCGAAAGAGGTATGTAGAGACCGTAGCGTTTGGCGCTCCGTTCTCTCTGACTACCCCGCAAGGGATAAAGCGTGAAGCTAAGTTAAGTTAAGTTAAGTTAAAATAAGTAAAAATAAACAGATTTTTCATTAAACCCTGCATGCAAAAGTGTAGGCAGATGGACTAGTGCTAAGACTCTTTCTGCTCGATTCTGCTAGACGAGATATTGCGGGTTGAGTACATGGAACTCTACGCTTTATACTACCAGGCTGTAGGAGTAAACGAAAATAAATTAAAAATAATCATTCCTCCGAGTGATCATCGAACCTACAAGCGTCGCATTTACAGTCAGACGCTTTCTTAGAGTGCCACAAAGGCCTTTAATGTGTTTTACATCAAGAACTCGACACTCGATATATCGAAAATTGTCTTTCGCGGTCTCCCTGTCTCCCCTGATGTATGCGAGATATAGCGGAATGATTACAAATATATTGAAATTTCTTTTTTGTTCATTATTTAGGTAAAATAAAATTTAGGTAAAATGCTATCTCTCGCTGATTTCTTATAATGACTCAAAGGTGAAAGTTTCATCGAAAATTTTTGGTCCACTTCCGGAATTACGAAGGTTCAAATTAGACTTCGGTCTTTCGTCGAAATCTGCTAACTTTAGAACTTTTTATGATTACTCGTAGAGTCGAGGCTTTGATGAAAGTAGAAACATCTAAGTGATCTTTAGTTCAAAGTTCACTTTTTATATAATTAATTTTATTATTATAGCCACTAAACTTCTTTTTGGGCATCTAGGTGCAGCGGCTTAGCGTCTGACTATAAGTGTCATAGTTTTTTTGGGTTTGATTTCAACTTACCCTTCTTTGCGGAATAAAGAAAATTTTATTTGGAAAAATAGAAGGACTCTTTTCTTTTTGGTCTTTCTCTTTCCTATGAATGATAATCTTCTAGGAATATGGAAAATGTAGAAGAATGTAATGTTGTTTTTATGTTTTTATTTCGCCGCGTGAGCAGCGTAAAACTATTTGTATTTTATTTATTTCAAGATAAGTGAAGTAGTGACTTTATCTTTTTGGATTACGTACTTCCAAAGACAAAAACGAAACCCTTATATTTGCCGCGTAATCGAAACGCATAGGTTAAAATATTCATTTAGAAAATATATAAAAAAAATAACGTAGCGGGAAATTAATCCCGCGCCGCTTGGAATCCGTCCAAGCCCTCTGACCACTATGCCATACGTTCTCATCAAACTATTTATGTTTATACTTTTTGTACGCTTTCTAAATAGGATTTATCTTTCCTAAGTGTGGAATAACACTTTAAATACATTAAAAATACTTATAGGGGTCTTCCCGTGAATAACTCTAGGAGTTATGAAATTTAGCACGACGACTTACAATTATTTCTACAGGTATTTCATAGAAAAAAATCATTACAAACTTATAATTGTAGTTAATTTCATACGAAATAAGTGCATATACACGAAAACTTAAGATCGTCCACTTTTAAAAGTTGTAGATACAATCCTGAAATTGGTTCGGAAGGAATTGGTCCGACTCGTATTTAGCCGGTTTTTTTAATTAAAGCCAAAGTCTTTAAGGTGAGTAATACTTGGCTTATTCTGGTAAAAATCAATTTACCAATTTCATTACATATACTTACCTCGTAAATAACACTTGGCACGTAATAGTGGATTGGACAGTTTTACTTTCAGTGTTTTCCTTATTGCTTTGTATGCTCTGGATAATGTAGATTTTTCGTATTTTATTAATTGGGGCCAATCGGTGGCAAATCACGGCCTTGGTTAGATACACCTTGCAAACCTGCAGCCTTTAGTATACGCGAGGCATATAGATCTGGACCGAGGCACTGGTTACTAAGGATCCAAAGGCGAAAGCTTTAAAGAGGAAGTATAACCGAGCCTCTAGGTACTTTCAGAGGTAAATTGCCAGAGCAAGGTCCGAACATATCACCCAAATTGGTGAGAAGCTTGAGAGTTACCCGCCCGGAACTCATTAATTTTGGGCCTCTCTTAAACACTGAACTTGGCAACTTTCGCCAGCCTTCTCTTCTGCCATTACGCACAGGAAATTACATCTTGGTCCATTCGGCTAAAGAGAGAGCCGATCTCCTGGGCGCTCTCTTGGCCTCGAACTCGACCATGAATGACCGAGGATCAACGCCGCAAAAATGACCATCCCGCAGTGCCAGAACTCGATGCCTGAAATTAAATTCAGCCAAAAAGCTGTTAGGTGAGCTCCGTCGTTTTTAGACATCCACAAATCGAGGGGGCGAATCTGAACGCCTTGAATGTGAATGATGAAAGCCTTAGCCCTAAGACGGCTTATCGGCTTGCCCCGTTCGCTACTTTAAAATTTTTATTGCCTTTTTTTTAATTCTTTAACAGTTATTTTTATTTTATTCATTATAATTAAAAAACAAATAAAATACATTAAAATCTTTTAAGTTTTACTTTGCTAATGAAATAGTTACTACTGACTTAGTTCTAGTAGTAGTAGAAGCGCAATGCCAAATTTTAAGATGAATATGAATAAAACAAAAATCATGTTGACTTGCCATTTTGTACATGCTTCTTTTCTGATTCTATTGTGTTTTTGCCTGCACTATACTCAGGAGTTAAAAGTGGTGAATTGGCGTCCACGAACCCGACGTGAGTCGGCTGTTGTTGTGGATATGGATATACAAAAATAATAATTTTGTATTATGTATTATTTTATGTATTATTTTCGAATATTAATTCTTGCTCGGTATTGTAAATTGGCAATTCGAGCCGTTACAGCTATGCCATCCCATGTCTCTTCATTTATCTGATTGATATACTGCGGGGGGACGAGGAAATCGTACTCATATCCGGGCAGCTCTAGCGTGTAAGAGAGTGGTATCCCGGCCACCTGAAACAATGTATAAGTAATACATTTTATTTTAATTTTTAATTGGAAAGATTCTATTCAATTATTATGAACGTAATCGTTATAAATTAATTCGGGGCTTATTTATTATGGTCATAGTATAGTAATAGTATTTTTTTTTAGGAAAAAAAACAAGGCAATATAGAGATAGACGCGTTTCTTGGACGTTCAGGTCGTATCGATCAGGAAAATCTGTTGCAAGTAGGTCATTCCACAGTTACGTGGCCCGTCGAAGGAAGTTCCTACGAAGCCGCACATTTGTGGAGTGCTACGTTTCCAGATAATTTGAATGGTACTTGAGTTTGTGACGTACTGTGCGGTTAGAAAATTCGCTTGCGAAAAATTACATCATCATAATGTGAGTTGCAGGCATTAGTCACCACTCTGAAAGAAATTTGTGAAAGCAATGGCCTGCGAATGAATGAGAATCAGACAAAGGTACTGGTATTTGAAAGAAATGAAGAAAGAACGAATTGTAAGATCAATGTAAATAGTAAGATATTAGAATAAATGAATGAAGTGGTATATTTGGGAAATATGTTCAGTAGAGATGGAAGATACGAGATGGATGTGGAAAGGCTTATTAATGCCGATAATAGGATTAACGGAGCCTTAGCTGCATTGATGTGATGGCGAAACATCAACACAGCTTCACGTTTGGCCGTACACAATGCAGCGTTGTTAACGACGCTGTTATATGGCAGCAAAATGTGAGTATTACAGCAGAAGAATGAAAGAAATATGAATGCCGTGGAGATACAATCTCTTCGTAGGTTATGCGGAGTTAGCTGAGCTGATCGAATCCACAATAAATAGATACACAGAATGGCAGGTACTAGCCAGGATGCCAAGGTAAGAATGAAGAAAAACGTGCTCAAGTGGTTTGGGCACGTTGTACGAATGAGTGATGCAAGAATGGCAAAAAAGGTTTATGATGGAAAAGTGAGCGGTAAGAGAGGTAGGGAAAGACCTCGGTTGACCCTCGAAAATACAGTAACAAAGACTTTGATAACAGTGGACGAGGCGAGAGTGGTATATAAAGACCGTAGCATATGGTCCTCCGTGCCCTCTGACTATCTTAACAGTACTAAGGATACAGCATGAAGCTAAGTTAAGTTAATTGTCAACAGTGATCTTGATGCTGTGCTCAGTAAAAAAACTGACGATCCACTTGCATTAATTCTCGAGAGGGTGGAATTTTGAAAGGTGCGCTCTATGCCACACTCGATCCAATGTCTTCGCCATGTCCAAGCTAACTGCTAGGCCCTCTCCCTTGTTTTCGATAGCCGCAGACCAGCGATGAGTTAGGTAGACCAGAAGATTGCCGCCTGAGCGACAATGACGGAAGCCATATTGACGGTCGTTAATTAATCCGTGAACCTCCAGATAAACCAAGAACTGGCTATTGATAATACTCTTCATCACTTTCGAGAGCAATAGGTCTGTAGTTAGATGAATCGGAACCATCGCCTTTCTTCTTAAAGATCGGGTAGATTCTACGAGTCTGAGACTACGCTGACTGAGTAAGCGTACAGAAATAAATATTTTAGCGCCGGTGTCAGCTAAGGAGAGCATGAACTGAGTACTAAGAGTACTAAAAGAGAGATGCTATCTGGCCCACTCGACTTGTAGATGTCCAAAGAGCTAGCAGCTCGCTTAACAACTTTCTTATTGATTCAACTTAATCTCAGCCGTTGATATCTGGCGCCGCAGAATGGTTGGCGGCGTTATTCCTCCGCCATCCAAAGTCGACTTTGAGGCAAAGAGGGCTCCAAGAGGACTTGCTTTTTCTTTTGCCGTATGAACCAAGATGTTATTTACTGTGCGTAACGGCGGAACCGTAGGCTAGCTAAATATAACAAGTGTCTTTGAGAGCGCCCTGATAAATTCCAGACGGGTAGTTCTTAAGCTTATTATATTCTAGTGTATTATATCTAAAGGAAAAACATAAATATCAGTCTTAGTATAGTTTAATTTAAGAGAAATACATTTTAAGCATACCTGACCCCAATCCTGTGCGCTGCCTGAAGCACCATACAACACCAATTTACCGTTTCCTACCAAATAATAATCAGCTTTATCTAATTTCTTCGCATCAATTGCAGCGCCCATCGCTGCCCCCACAAGATGCAATTCTGCAGCATTTGCTGGTAACGTTCCATTTCCATAACCAAAAAGAACGTAGTTACCATAACTGTGAATATTTTGATATATTTGGATCCGGCTGAGATTTTCTTGGATTATATCTCTGACGTATCTAGTTTCAGGTTCAGAGAAGGCATAAGGCCCAGGATAAAAGAGGGAACAAGGGTCTGAAGATACACCGATCGTGTTGAAATTGACGTCGAAATTACGATTGGCGTCTACACCCCAACATTCCGTGCTCACTTCAGGATAGTACGATCTGGTACGGCGCCACAGTCGGTCCTGTTTTAAAAGTTAGTGGGTTATGGTTTGGTTAATATAGGACCATATACAGAGGCCGTCGTGACACATGTGTGTAATTGTATAATTATGGGTAATTATGGGTTCGATACCCACTCGAGGAATAAATTATTATTTATTAATATTTTGCGTTTGCGTTGCGTTCCGCCACTCAAAACGTAATGTCTCGAAAATTCAGTGGAAACTACTTAAGGTTCTCTATTTCTATCGTGCTATATGTGCAAGCGGGAAGTTAAATTCGTTTAGCTATGAGTTGAACCGGTAAATCGTCTGTCAAAAATTGGATTTTCGTAGTATAACAAATTTTGATTAGTTGGCTCCAAATGTTAATTTGCCTATTTAAAATAAACGATCGTATATTTATCACTTCTATTTTCTTTGGCGGCTTCTTTAAAAGGTAATGTACGAGTGGCTTCCCCTGCTTGAACTATACGAATTTTAAAATAGATGTATGAAATTATTAGAAAAAATCTAAATAAATAAATCAGTTTCACGTTATCCCGGGTCAGGGTAGGCTGAGGGAGCCTAGTATTAAAACACTTCATTCCACACTTTCCGCCGAATTCTGGAGGCATTTAGTGTTGAGTGGCGGAAATTAAAAGTGGCGAAATGGAAATATAAATATAAATATATATCTAATTTTCTTGACTGGGGATCGAACCCACTTGCGTTTACAGTTACATTTTATGCCCTTGCGCCACGACTAGCTTAAAAGTAAATAAAGGAAATTCTTAATATTATAAATAATAAAGCCCCCATGTTCATCAAAAGACCCTCAAGTATTTCTTTGTGAAATATTATCACAGTGATCAAACATATAGATAAACAGATAAGAAGTTTATATTTATTTTTTTCCTTTTATTCTTTTTAAATGACCCTATATCTATTTCAGTCAAAAATACTAAATGTACAGACAAAATATTTTTACTATTTTATTATATGTATAGATTGGGTTAAACAACACACTTACGTCGGTATGTGAATATTCATATCCATCAGGATTAACAATAGGATTGATTATCCAATCAATATTCTCTAAGAGATCTTTATCCTCGTCTCGTAGATCTTCCACCAGACGGTGAATAACGTAGAGAGCTACTGGCACAGTCACCCATTCTCCTGCATGCATGGCTGCATCAAGGTAATAAACTGGTTTGCTAGTGTCCGCGAAATTAGACGTAGAAATCTGCAAAAGAGAAGAAAATGCAATAATTTATCACCACCTGTGGCACAGAAGTAAATGTTATTCACATTTACATATGATCTGTATGATATAAAAAGATTATCATTTGCTTTTCCACTTTTCACTTACCAATTAAAGATATCGTGCATGGCGTAACCTAATTCCAAATGTTGCTTATGCAGAATAGAAAAAAACTATAATACATTATATTATAAGTATTCGTCAAAGAGAGAAGAATTTAGAAAAAAGTTAAAGATGTAGTGTAGTGTATGCGAACCCCGACTACGTCACTCGCTCACCGATCGTGACGCGTGCCGGCGTGCTCGGTGTTCTGTCTATATTACTATCTCATAATTATAATAGTAAAAGTGTGTTTTATTGATACGAGGCGACATTAAACATTACAAGTGGCGACGAGGAAAAAAGTGAGTACCTACCAAAAAAAAAAATAAAAAAAAAAGAAAGATGAAAGATATTATTAATATGACCTACAAAACGATTGTTTACGTATAGTTTACTTTTATATGTTAAACATCAAGAAACAGTTTTTATTTAAATGCTATCTATGTCTATGTCAAATGAGATAATACGTAAATAATCGTTCATTTCTCTTTCACTGTTTAGGGCCACGCATTAGATCTGAATCGATAAGGGCCATGCAAATACAAAAATAACA